>CAWVNZ010001178.1:0-56000 GCA_963930735.1 Dioctria linearis
CCCTGGCGCAATTAAAATTTGCGATAGTAAAAAATTATTTTTTGAATAATTTACTATAGAAAAGGCAATCCCTGGCGTAATTAAAATTTGCGACAGTAGAAAATTATTTTTTGAATAATTTACTATAGAAAAGGTGATCCCTGGGATATTTAAAATTTGCGACAGTAAAAAATTATTTTTTTCAAAATTTACTATAGAAAAGGCAATCCCTGGCGGATTTGAAATTTGCGACAGTTGAAAATTATTTTTTGAATAATTTACTATAGAAAAGGCAATCCCTGGCGGATTTGAAATTTGCGACAGTTGAAAATTATTTTTTGAATAATTTACTATAGAAAAGGCAATCCCTGGCGTATTTAAAATTTGCGACAGTATAAAATTATTTTTTGAATAATTTACTATAGAAAAGGCAATCCCTGGGATATTTAAAATTTGCGACAGTAAAAAATTAATATTTTGAATAATTTACTATAGAAAAGGCAATCCCTGGCGGATTTGAAATTTGCGATAGTAAAAAATTATTTTTTGAATAATTTACTATAGAAAAGGCAATCCCTGGCGTAATTAAAATTTGCGACAGTATAAAATTATTTTTTGAATAATTTACTATAGAAAAGGCAATCCCTGGCGGATTTGAAATTTGCGACAGTTGAAAATTATTTTTTGAATAATTTACTATAGAAAAGGAAATCCCTGGCGTAATTAAAATTTGCGACAGTAAAAAATTAATATTTTGAATAATTTACTATAGAAAAGGCAATCCCTGGCGCAATTAAAATTTGCGACAGTAGAAAATTATTTTTTGAATAATTTACTATAGAAAAGGCAAGCCCTAGCGTAATTAAAATTTGCGACAGTAGAAAATTATTTTTTGAATAATTTACTATAGAAAAGGCAATCCCTGGCGTAATTAAAATTTGCGACAGTAGAAAATTATTTTTTGAATAATTTACTATAGAAAAGGCAATCCCTGGCTTAATTAAAATTTGCGACAGTAAAAAATTAATATTTTGAATAATTTACTATAGAAAAGGCAATCCCTGGCGCAATTAAAATTTGCGACAGTATAAAATTATTTTTTGAATAATTTACTATAGAAAAGGCAATCCCTGGCGCAATTAAAATTTGCGACAGTATAAAATTATTTTTTGAATAATTTACTATAGAAAAGGCAATCCTTGGCGTAATTAAAATTTGCGACAGTATAAAATTATTTTTTGAATAATTTACTGTAGAAAAGGCAATCCCTGGCGCAAATAAAATTTGCGACAGTATACAATTATTTTTTGAATAATTTACTATAGAAAAGGCAATCCCTGGCGTAATTAAAATTTGCGACAGTAGAAAATTAGTTTTTGAATAATTTACTATAGAAAAGGCAATCCCTGGCGGATTTGAAATTTGCGACAGTAAAAAATTATTTTTTGAATAATTTACTATAGAAAAGGCAATCCCTGGCGCAATTAAAATTTGCGACAGTTGAAAATTATTTTTTGAATAATTTACTATAGAAAAGGCAATCCCTGGCGTAATTAAAATTTGCGACAGTAGAAAATTATTTTTTGAATAATTTACTATAGAAAAGGCAATCCCTGGCGTAATTAAGATTTGCGACAGTATAAAATTATTTTTTGAATAATTTACTATAGAAAAGGCAATCCTTGGCGTAATTAAAATTTGCGACAGTATAAAATTATTTTTTGAATAATTTACTGTAGAAAAGGCAATCCCTGGCGCAATTAAAATTTGCGACAGTATACAATTATTTTTTGAATAATTTACTATAGAAAAGGCAATCCCTGGCGTAATTAAAATTTGCGACAGTAGAAAATTAGTTTTTGAATAATTTACTATAGAAAAGGCAATCCCTGGCGGATTTGAAATTTGCGACAGTAAAAAATTATTTTTTGAATAATTTACTATAGAAAAGGCAATCCCTGGCGCAATTAAAATTTGCGACAGTATAAAATTATTTTTTGAATAATTTACTATAGAAAAGGCAATCCCTGGCGTAATTAAGATTTGCGACAGTATAAAATTATTTTTTGAATAATTTACTATAGAAAAGGCAATCCCTGGCGTAATTAAAATTTGCGACAGTTGAAAATTATTTTTTGAATAATTTACTATAGAAAAGGCAATCCCTGGCGGATTTGAAATTTGCGACAGTAAAAAATTATTTTTTAATAATTTACTATAGAAAAGGCAATCCCTGGCGTATTTAAAATTTGCGACAGTATAAAATTGTTTTTTGAAAAATTTACTATAGAAAAGGCAATCCCTGGCGTAATTAAAATTTGCGACAGTATAAAATAATTTTTTGAATAATTTACTATAGAAAAGGCAATCCCTGGCGTAATTAAAATTTGCGACAGTAGAAAATTATTTTTTGAATAATTTAATATAGGAAAGGCAATCCCTGGCGTAATTAAAATTGACGACAGTAAAAAATTAATATTTTGAATAATTTACTATAGAAAAGGCAATCCCTGGCGGATTTGAAATTTGCGATAGTAAAAAATTATTTTTTGAATAATTTACTATAGAAAAGGCAATCCCTGGCGTAATTAAAATTTGCGACAGTAGAAAATTATTTTTTGAATAATTCACTATAGAAAAGGCAATCCCTGGCGTAATTAAAATTTGCGACAATAGAAAATTATTTTTTGAATAATTTACTATAGAAAAGGCAATCCCTGGCGGATTTGAAATTTGCGACAGTCGAAAATTATTTTTTGAATAATTTACTATAGAAAAGGCAATCCCTGGCGCAATTAAAATCTGCGACAGTAGAAAATTATTTTTTGAATAATTTACTATAGAAAAGGCAATCCCTGGCGCAATTAAAATTTGCGACAGTAAAAATTTTTTTTTTGAATAATTTACTATAGAAAAGGCAATCCCTGGCGTAATTAAAATTTGCGACAGTAGAAAATTATTTTTTGAATAATTTACTATAGAAAAGGCAATCCCTGGGATATTTAAAATTTGCGACAGTAAAAAATTATTTTTTGAATAATTTACTCTAGAAAAGGCAATCCCTGGCGTATTTAAAATTTGCGACAGTATAAAACTATTTTTTGAATAATTTACTATAGAAAAGGCAATCCCTGGGATATTTAAAATTTGCGACAGTAAAAAATTAATATTTTGAATAATTTACTATAGAAAAGGCAATCCCTGGCGGATTTGAAATTTGCGACAGTAAAAAATTATTTTTTTGCAAAATTTACTATAGAAAAGGCAATCCCTGGCGTAATTAAAATTTGCGACAGTACAAAATTATTTTTTGAATAATTTACTATAGAAAAGGCAATCCCTGGGATATTTAAAATTTGCGACAGTAAAAAAATTATTTTTTGAAAAATTTACTATAGAAAAGGCAATCCCTGGCGTAATTAAAATTTGCGACAATCGAAAATTATTTTTTGAATAATTTAATATAGAAAAGGCAATCCCTGGCGTAATTAAAATTTGCGACAGTATAAAATTAATATTGTGAATAATTTACTATAGAAAAGGCAATCCCTGGCGGATTTGAAATTTGCGATAGTAAAAAATTATTTTTTGAACAATTTACTATAGAAAAGGCAATCCCTGGCGTAATCAAAATTTGCGGCAGTAGAAAATTATTTTTTGAATAATTTTACTATAGAAAAGGCAATCCCTGGCGTAATTAAAATTTGCGACAGTTAAAAATTAATATTTTGAATAATTTACTGTAGAAAAGGCAATCCCTGGCGAATTTGAAATTTGCGATAGTAAAAAATTATTTTTTGAATAATTTACTATAGAAAAGGCAATGCCTGGGATATTTAAAATTTGCGACAGTAAAAAATTATTTTTTGAATAATTTACTATAGAAAAGGCAATCCCTGGCGCAATTAAAATTTGCGATAGTAAAAAATTATTTTTTGAATAATTTAATATAGAAAAGGCAATCCCTGGCGTAATTAAAATTTGCGACAGTAGAAAATTATTTTTTGAATAATTTACTATAGAAAAGGCAATCCCTGGGATATTTAAAATTTGCGACAGTAAAAAATTATTTTTTTGCAAAATTTACTATAGAAAAGGCAATCCCTGGCGGATTTGAAATTTGCGACAGTTGAAAATTATTTTTTGAATAATTTACTATAGAAAAGGGCAATCCCTGGCGGATTTGAAATTTGCGACAGTTGAAAATTATTTTTTGAATAATTTACTATAGAAAAGGCAATCCCTGGCGTATTTAAATTTTGCGACAGTATAAAATTATTTTTTGAATAATTTACTATAGAAAAGGCAATCCTTGGTATATTGAAAATTTGCGACAGTAAAAAATGAATATTTTGAATAATTTACTATAGAAAAGGCAATCCCTGGCGGATTTGAAATTTGCGATAGTAAAAAATTATTTTTTGAATAATTTACTATAGAAAAGGCAATCCCTGGCGTAATTAAAATTTGCGACAGTATAAAATTATTTTTTGAATAATTTACTATAGAAAAGGCAATCCCTGGGATATTTAAAATTTGCGACAGTAGAAAATTATTTTTTGCAAAATTTACTATAGAAAAGGCAATCCTGGGATATTTAAAATTGGCGACAGTAAAAAATTATTTTTTTGCAAAATTTACTATAGAAAAGGCAATCCCTGGCGTAATTAAAATTTGCGGACAGTTGAAAATTATTTTTTGAATAATTTACTATAGAAAAGGCAATCCCTGGCGGATTTGAAATTTGCGATAGTAAAAAATTATTTTTTTGAATAATTTACTATAGAAAAGGCAATCCCTGGCGTAATTAAAATTTGCGACAGTAGAAAATTATTTTTTGAATAATTTACTATAGAAAAGGCAATCCCTGGCGCAATTAAAATTTGCGACAGTAAAAAATTAATATTTTGAATAATTTACTATAGAAAAGGCAATCCCTGGCGGATTTGAAATTTGCGACAGTTGAAAATTATTTTTTGAATAATTTACTATAGAAAAGGCAATCCCTGGCGTAATTAAAATATGCGACAGTAAAAAATTAATATATTGAATAATTTACTATAGAAAAGGCAATCCCTGGCGCAATTAAAATTTGCGACAGTAGAAAATTATTTTTGAATAATTTACTATAAAAAAGGCAATCCCTGGCGTAATTAAAATTTGCGACAGTAGAAAATTATTTTTTGAATAATTTACTATAGAAAAGGCAATCCCTGGCGTAATTAAAATTTGCGACAGTAGAAAATTATTTTTTGAATAATTTACTATAGAAAAGGCAATCCCTGGCGCAATTAAAATTTGCGACAGTAAAATATTAATATTTTGAATAATTTACTATAGAAAATGCAATCCCTGGCGGATTTCAAATTTGCGACAGTTGCAAATTATTTTTTGAATAATTTACTATATAAAAGGCAATCCCTGGCGTAATTAAAATTTGCGACAGTAAAAAATTAATATTTTGAATAATTTACTATAGAAAAGGCAATCCCTGGCGCAATTAAAATTTGCGACAGTAGAAAATTATTTTTTGAATAATTTACTATAGAAAAGGCAATCCCTGGCGTAATTAAAATTTGCGACAGTAGAAAATTATTTTTTGAATAATTTACTATAGAAAAGGCAATCCCTGGCGTTATTAAAATTTGCGACAGTATAAAATTATATTTTGAATAATTTACTATAGAAAAGGCAATCCCTGGCGCAATTAAAATTTGCGACAGTAAAAAACTATTTTTTGAATAATTTACTATAGAAAAGGCAATCCCTGGCGTAATTAAAATTTGCGACAGTAGAAAATTATTTTTTGAATAATTTACTATAGAAAAGGAAATCCCTGGGATATTTAAAATTTGCGACAGTAAAAAATTATTTTTTGAATAATTTACTATAGAAATGGCAATCCCTGGCGTAATTAAAATTTGCGACAGTATAAAATTATTTTTTGAATAATTTACTATAGAAAAGGCAATCCTGGGATATTTAAGATTTGCGACAGTAGAAACTTATTTTTTTGCAAAATTTACTATAGAAAAGGCAATCCCTGGCGTAATTAAAATTTGCGACAGTAGAAAATTAATATTTTGAATAATTTACTATAGAAAAGGCAATCCCTGGCGGATTTGAAATTTGCGATATTAAAAAATTATTTTTTGAATAATCTACTATAGAAAAGGCAATCCCTGGCGGATTTGAAATTTGCGATAGTAAAAAATTATTTTTTGAATAATCTACTATAGAAATGGCAATCCCTGGGATATTTAAAATTTGCGCCAGTAGAAAATTATTTTTTGAATAATTTACTATAGCAAAGTCAATCCATGGCGTAATTAAAATTTGCGACAGTAGAAAATTATTTTTTGAATAATTTACTATAGAAAATGCAATACCTGGCGGATTTGAAATTTGCGACAGTAGAAAATTATTTTTTGAATAATTTACTATAGAAAAGGCAATCCCTGGCGCAATTAAAATTTGCGACAGTAAAAAATTATTTTTTGAATAATTTAATATAGAAAAGGCAATCCCTGGCGTAATTAAAATTTGAGACAGTAAAAAATTAATATTTTGAATAATTTACTATAGAAAAGGCAATCCCTGGAGGATTTGAAATTTGCGATAGTAAAAAATTATTTTTGAATAATTTACTATAGAAAAGGCAATCCGTGGCGTAATTAAAATTTGCGACAGTAGAAAATTATTTTTTGAATAATTTACTATAGAAAAGGCAAACCCTGGCGTAATTAAAATTTGCGACAGTATAAAATTATTTTTTGAATAATTTACTATAGAAAAGGCAATCCCTGGCGTAATTAAAATTTGCGACAGTAGAAAATTATTTTTTGAATAATTTACTATAGAAAAGGCAATCCCTGGGATATTTAAAATTTGCGACAGTAAAAAATTATTTTTTGAATAATTTACTATAGAAAAGGCAATCCCTGGCGTAATTAAAATTTGCGACAGTATAAAATTATTTTTTGAATAATTTACTATAGAAAAGGCAATCCCTGGCGTAATTAAAATTTGCGACAGTAGAAAATTATTTTTTGAATAATTTAATATAGAAAAGGCAATCCCTGGCGTAATTAAAATTTGCGACAGTAAAAAATTAATATTTTGAATAATTTACTATAGAAAAGGCAATCCCTGGCGGATTTGAAATTTGCGATAGTAAAAAATTATTTTTTGAATAATTTACTATAGAAAAGGCAATCCCTGGCGTAATTAAAATTTGCGACAGTAGAAAATTATTTTTTGAATAATTTACTATAGAAAAGGCAATCCCTGGCGCAATTAAAATTTGCGACAGTAAAAAATTAATATTTTGAATAATTTACTATAGAAAAGGCAATCCCTGGCGGATTTGAAATTTGCGACAGTTGAAAATTATTTTTTGAATAATTTACTATAGAAAAGGCAATCCCTGGCGTAATTAAAATTTGCGACAGTAAAAAATTAATATTTTGAATAATTTACTATAGAAAAGGCAATCCCTGGCGCAATTAAAATTTGCGACAGTAGAAAATTATTTTTGAATAATTTACTATAAAAAAGGCAATCCCTGGCGAAATTAAAATTTGCGACAGTAGAAAATTATTTTTTGAATAATTTACTATAGAAAAGGCAATCCCTGGCGTAATTAAAATTTGCGACAGTAGAAAATTATTTTTTGAATAATTTACTATAGAAAAGGCAATCCCTGGCGCAATTAAAATTTGCGACAGTAAAATATTAATATTTTGAATAATTTACTATAGAAAAGGCAATCCCTGGCGGATTTCAAATTTGCGACAGTTGCAAATTATTTTTTGAATAATTTACTATATAAAAGGCAATCCCTGGCGTAATTAAAATTTGCGACAGTAAAAAATTAATATTTTGAATAATTTACTATAGAAAAGGCAATCCCTGGCGCAATTAAAATTTGCGACAGTAGAAAAGTATTTTTTGAATAATTTACTATAGAAAAGGCAATCCCTGGCGTAATTAAAATTTGCGACAGTAGAAAATTATTTTTTGAATAATTTACTATAGAAAAGGCAATCCCTGGCGTTATTAAAATTTGCGACAGTATAAAATTATATTTTGAATAATTTACTATAGAAAAGGCAATCCCTGGGATATTTAAAATTTGCGACAGTAAAAAATTATTTTTTGAATAATTTACTATAGAAATGGCAATCCCTGGCGTAATTAAAATTTGCGACAGTATAAAATTATTTTTTGAATAATTTACTATAGAAAAGGCAATCCCTGGGATATTTAAAATTTGCGACAGTAGAAACTTATTTTTTTGCAAAATTTACTATAGAAAAGGCAATCCCTGGCGTAATTAAAATTTGCGACAGTAGAAAATTAATATTTTGAATAATTTACTATAGAAAAGGCAATCCCTGGCGGATTTGAAATTTGCGATAGTAAAAAATTATTTTTTGAATAACTTACTATAGAAATGACAATCCCTGGGATATTTAAAATTTGCGCCAGTAGAAAATTATTTTTTGAATAATTTACTATAGAAAAGGCAATCCATGGCGTAATTAAAATTTGCGACAGTAGAAAATTATTTTTTGAATAATTTACTATAGAAAAGGCAATACCTGGCGGATTTGAAATTTGCGACAGTAGAAAATTATTTTTTGAATAATTTACTATAGAAAAGGCAATCCCTGGCGCAATTAAAATTTGCGACAGTAAAAAATTATTTTTTGAATAATTTAATATAGAAAAGGCAATCCCTGGCGTAATTAAAATTTGCGACAGTAAAAAATTAATATTTTGAATAATTTACTATAGAAAAGGCAATCCCTGGCGGATTTGAAATTTGCGATAGTAAAAAATTATTTTTGAATAATTTACTATAGAAAAGGCAATCCGTGGCGTAATTAAAATTTGCGACAGTAGAAAATTATTTTTTGAATAATTTACTATAGAAAAGCAAACCCTGGCGTAATTAAAATTTGCGACAGTAGAAAATTATTTTTTGAATAATTTACTATAGAAAAGGCAATCCCTGGCGTAATTAAAATTTGCGACAGTAGAAAATTATTTTTTGAATAATTTACTATAGAAAAGGCAATCCTTGGCGTTATTAAAATTTGCGACAGTATAAAATTATTTTTTGAATAATTTACTATAGAAAAGGCAATCCCTGGCGCAATTAAAATTTGCGACAGTAAAAACTATTTTTTGAATAATTTACTATAGAAAAGGCAATCCCTGGCGTAATTAAAATTTGCGACAGTAGAAAATTATTTTTTGAATAATTTACTATAGAAAAGGCAATCCCTGGGATATTTAAAATTTGCGACAGTAAAAAATTATTTTTTGAATAATTTACTATAGAAAAGGCAATCCCTGGCGTAATTAAAATTTGCGACAGTAGAAAATTATTTTTTGAATAATTTACTATAGAAAAGGCAATCCCTGGGATATTTAAAATTTGCGACAGTAGAAAATTATTTTTTTGCAAAATTTACTATAGAAAAGGCAATCCCTGGCGTAATTAAAATTTGCGACAGTAGAAAATTAATATTTTGAATAATTTACTATAGAAAAGGCAATCCCTGGCGGATTTGAAATTTGCGATAGTAAAAAATTATTTTTTGAATAATTTACTATAGAAAAGGCAATCCCTGCGATATTTAAAATTTGCGCCAGTAGAAAATTATTTTTTGAATAATTTACTATAGAAAAGGCAATCCCTGGCGTAATTAAAATTTGCGACAGTAGAAAATTATTTTTTGAATAATTTACTATAGAAAAGGCAATCCCTGGCGGATTTGAAATTTGCGACAGTAGAAAATTATTTTTTGAATAATTTACTATAGAAAAGGCAATCCCTGGCGCAATTAAAATTTGCGACAGTAAAAAATTATTTTTTGAATAATTTACTATAGAAAAGGCAATCCCTGGGATATTTAAAATTTGCGACAGTAGAAAATTATTTTTTGAATAATTTAATATAGAAAAGGCAATCCCTGGCGTAATTAAAATTTGCGACAGTAAAAAATTAATATTTTGAATAATTTACTATAGAAAAGGCAATCCCTGGCGGATTTGAAATTTGCGATTGTAAAAAATTATTTTTGAATAATTTACTATAGAAAAGGCAATCCGTGGCGTAATTAAAATTTGCGACAGTAGAAAATTATTTTTTGAATAATTTACTATAGAAAAGGCAATCCCTGGCGTAATTAAAATTTGCGACAGTAGAAAATTATTTTTTGAATAATTTACTATAGAAAAGGCAATCCCTGGCGTAATTAAAATTTGCGACAGTAGAAAATTATTTTTTGAATAATTTACTATAGAAAAGGTAATCCCTGGGATATTTAAAATTTGCGACAGTAAAAAATTATTTTTTGAATAATTTACTATAGAAAAGGCAATCCCTGGCGTAATTAAAATTTGCGACAGTATAAAATTATTTTTTGAATAATTTACTATAGAAAAGGCAATCCCTGGCGCAATTAAAATTTGCGACAGTAGAAAATTATTTTTTGAATAATGTAATATAAAAAAGGCAATCCCTGGCGTAATTAAAATTTGCGACAGTAAAAAATTAATATTTTGAATAATTTACTATAGAAAAGGCAATCCCTGGCGGATTTGAAATTTGCGATAGTAAAAAATTATTTTTGAATAATTTACTATAGAAAAGGCAATCCCTGGCGTAATTAAAATTTGCGACAGTAGAAAATTATTTTTTGAATAATTTACTATAGAAAAGGCAATCCCTGGCGAAATTAAAATTTGCGACAGTAGAAAATTATTTTTTGAATAATTTACTATAGAAAAGGCAATCCCTGGTGCAATTAAAATTTGCGACAGTTGAAAATTATTTTTTGAATAATTTACTATACAAAAGGCAATCCCTGGCGCAATTATAATTTGCGACAGTTGAAAATTATTTTTTGAATAATTTACTATAGAAAAGGCAATCCCTGGCGCACTTAAAATTTGCGACAGTAAAAAATTATTTTTTGAATAATTTACTATAGAAAAGGCAATCGCTGGCGTATTTAAAATTTGCGACAGTAAAAAATTATTTTTTGAATAATTTACTATAGAAAAGGCAATCCCTGGCGCACTTAAAATTTGCGACAGTAAAAAATTATTTTTTGAATAATTTACTATAGAAAAGGCAATCCCTGGCGCACTTAAAATTTGCGACAGTAAAAAATTATTTTTTGAATAATTTACTATAGAAAAGGCAATCCCTGGCGTATTTAAAATTTGCGACAGTAAAAAATTATTTTTTGAATAATTTACTATAGAAAAGGCAATCACTGGCGTAATTAAAATTTGCGACAGTATAAAATTATTTTTTGAATAATTTACTATAGAAAAGGCAATCCCTGGCGTAATTAAAATTTGCGACAGTATAAAATTATTTTTTGAATAATTTACTATAGAAAAGGCAATCCCTGGGATATTTAAAATTTGCGACAGTAAAAAATTATTTTTTGAATAATTTACTATAGAAAAGGCAATCCCTGGCGTAATTAAAATTTGCGACAGTTGAAAATTATTTTTTGAATAATTTACTATAGAGAAGGCAATCCCTGGCGCACTTAAACTTTGCGACAGTAAAAAATTATTTATTGAAAAATTTACTGTAGAAAAGGCAATCCCTGGCGCAATTAAAATTTGCGACAGTAAAAAATTATTTTTTGAATAATTTACTATAGAAATGGCAATCCCTGGCGCACTTAAAATTTGCGACAGTAAAAAATTATTTTTTGAATAATTTACTATAGAAAAGGCAATCCCTGGCGTAATTAAAATTTGCGACAGTAGAAAATTAGTTTTTGAATAATTTACTATAGAAAAGGCAATCCCTGGCGTAATTAAAATTTGCGACAGTAGAAAATTATTTTTTGAATAATTTACTATAGAAAAGGCAATCCCTGGCGTAATTAAAATTTGCGACAGTAGAAAATTATTTTTTTGCAAAATTTACTATAGAAAAGGCAATCCCTGGCGTAATTAAAATTTGCGACAGTAAAAAATTATTTTTTGAATAATTTACTATAGAAAAGGCAATCCCTGGCGTATTTAAAATTTGCGACAGTATAAAATTATTTTTTGAATAATTTACTATAGAAAAGGCAATCCCTGGCGTAATTAAAATTTGCGACAGTAGAAAATTATTTTTTGCAAAATTTACTATAGAAAAGGCAATCCCTGGCGGATTTGAAATTTGCGATAGTAAAAAATTATTTTTTGAATAATTTACTATAGAAAAGGCAATCCCTGGCGTAATTAAAATTTGCGACAGTTGAAATTTATTTTTTGAATAATTTACTATAGAAAAGGCAATCCCTGGTGCAATTAAAATTTGCGACAGTTGAAAATTATTTTTTGAATAATTTACTATACAAAAGGCAATCCCTGGCGCAATTAAAATTTGCGACAGTTGAAAATTATTTTTTGAATAATTTACTATAGAAAAGGCAATCCCTGGCGCACTTAAAATTTGCGACAGTAAAAAATTATTTTTTGAATAATTTACTATAGAAAATGCAATCCCTAGCGTATTTAAAATTTGCGACAGTAAAAAATTATTTTTTGAATAATTTACTATAGAAAAGGCAATCCCTGGCGCACTTAAAATTTGCGACTGTAAAAAATTATTTTTTGAATAATTTACTATAGAAAAGGCAATCCCTGGCGTAATTAAAATTTGCGACAGTATAAAATTATTTTTTGAATAATTTACTAAAGAAAAGGCAATCCCTGGCGTAATTAAAATTTGCGACAGTTGAAAATTATTTTTTGAATAATTTACTATAGAAAAGGCAATCCCTGGCGCACTTAAAATTTGCGACAGTAAAAAATTATTTATTGAAAAATTTACTGTAGAAAAGGCAATCCCTGGCGCAATTAAAATTTGCGACAGTAAAAAATTATTTTTTGAATAATTTACTATAGAAAAGGCAATCCCTGGCGCACTTAAAATTTGCGACAGTAAAAAATTATTTTTTGAATAATTTACTATAGAAAAGGCAATCCCTGGCGTAATTAAAACTTGCGACAGTAGAAAATTATTTTTTGAATAATTTACTATAGAAAAGGCAATCCCTGGCGTAATTAAAATTTGCGACAGTAGAAAATTATTTTTTGAATAATTTACTATAGAAAAGGCAATCCCTGGCGTAATTAAAATTTGCGACAGTAGAAAATTATTTTTTTGCAAAATTTACTATAGAAAAGGCAATCCCTGGCGTAATTAAAATTTGCGACAGTAAAAAATTATTTTTTGAATAATTTACTATAGAAAAGGCAATCCCTGGCGTATTTAAAATTTGCGACAGTATAAAATTATTTTTTGAATAATTTACTATAGAAAAGGCAATCCCTGGCGTAATTAAAATTTGCGACAGTAGAAAATTATTTTTTGAATAATTTACTATAGAAAAGGCAATCCCTGGCGGATTTGAAATTTGCGACAGTAAAAAATTATTTTTTGAATAATTTATTATAGAAAAGGCAATCCCTGGCGTAATTAAAATTTGCGACAGTTGAAAATTATTTTTTTAATAATTTACTATAGAAAAGGCAATCCCTGGCGTAATTAAAATTTGCGACAGTTGAAAATTATTTTTTGAATAATTTACTATAAAAAAGGCAATCCCTGGCGCACTTAAAATTTGCGACAGTAAAAAATTATTTTTTGAATAATTTACTATAGAAAATGCAATCCCTGGCGTATTTAAAATTTGCGACAGTAAAAAATTATTTTTTGAATAATTTACTATAGAAAAGGCAATCCCTGGCGGATTTGAAATTTGCGACAGTAAAAAATTATTTTTTGAATAATTTACTATAGAAAAGGCAATCCCTGGCGTAATTAAAATTTGCGACAGTTGAAAATTATTTTTTGAATAATTTACTACAGAAAAGGCAATCCCTGGCGCAATTAAAATTTGCGACAGTAGAAAATTATTTTTTGAATAATTTACTATAGAAAAAGCAATCCCTGGCGTAATTAAAATTTGCGATAGTAAAAAATTATTTTTTGAAAAATTTACTGTAGAAAAGGCAATCCCTGGCGCAAATAAAATTTGCGATAGTAAAAAATTATTTTTTGCATAATTTACTATAGAAAAGGCAATCCCTGGCGCACTTAAAATTTGCGACAGTAAAAAATTATTTTTTGAATAATTTACTATAGAAAAGGCAATCCCTGGCGTAATTAAAATTTGCGACAGTAGAAAATTATTTTTTGAATAATTTACTATAGAAAAGGCAATCCCTGGCGTAATTAAAATTTGCGACAGTAGAAAATTATTTTTTTGCAAAATTTACTATAGAAAAGGCAATCCCTGGCGTAATTAAAATTTGCGACAGTAAAAAATTATTTTTTGAATAATTTACTATAGAAAAGGCAATCCCTGGCGTAATTAAAATTTGCGACAGTAGAAAATTATTTTTTTGCAACATTTACTATAGAAAAGGCAATCCCTGGCGCAATTAAAATTTGCGACAGTAAAAAAATATTTTTTGAATAATTTACTATAGAAAAGGCAATTCCTGGCGGATTTGAAATTTGCGACAGTAAAAAATTATTTTTTGAATAATTTACTATAGAAAAGGCAATCCCTGGCGTAATTAAAATTTGCGACAGTTGAAAATTATTTTTTGAATAATTTACTATAGAAAAGGCAATCCCTGGCGTAATTAAAATTTGCGACAGTATAAAATTATTTTTTGAATAATTTACTATAGAAAAGGCAATCCCTGGCGGATTTGAAATTTGCGATAGTAAAAAATTATTTTTTGAATAATTTACTATAGAAAAGGCAATCCCTGGCGTAATTAAAATTTGCGACAGTAGAAAATTATTTTTTGAATAATTTACTATAGAAAAGGCAATCCCTGGCGGATTTGAAATTTGCGACAGTAGAAAATTATTTTTTGAATAATTTACTATAGAAAAGGCAATCCCAGACGCAATTAAAATTTGCGACAGTAGAAAATTATTTTTTGAATAATTTACTATAGAAAAGGCAATCCCTGGCGCAATTAAAATTTGCGACAGTAAAACATTATTTTTTGAATAATTTACTATAGAAAAGGCAATTCCTGGCGTAATTAAAATTTGCGACAGTAGAAAATTATTTTTTGAATAATTTACTATAGAAAAGGCAATCCCTGGGATATTTAAAATTTGCGACAGCAAAAAATTATTTTTTGAATAATTTACTATAGAAAAGGCAATCCCTGGGATATTTAAAATTTGCGAGAGTAAAAAATTATTTTTTTGCAAAATTTACTATAGAAAAGGCAATCCCTGGCGTAATTAAAATTTGCGACAGTAGAAAATTATTTTTTGAATAATTTACTATAGAAAAGGCAATCCCTGGGATATTTAAAATTTGCGACAGTAAAAAATTATTTTTTGAAAAATTTACTATAGAAAAGGCAATCCCTGGCGTAATTAAAATTTGCGACAGTAGAAAATTATTTTTTGAATAATTTAATATAGAAAAGGCAATCCCTGGCGTAATTAAAATTTGCGACAGTTGAAAATTATTTTTTGAATAATTTACTATAGAAAAGGCAATCCCTGGCGGATTTGAAATTTGCGATAGTTAAAAATTATTTTTTGAATAATTTACTATAGAAAAGGCAATCCCTGGCGTAATTAAAATTTGCGACAGTAGAAAATTATTTTTTGAATAATTTAATATAGAAAAGGCAATCCCTGGCGTAATTAAAATTTGCGACAGTTGAAATTTATTTTTTGAATAATTTACTATAGAAAAGGCAATCCCTGGCGTATTTAAAATTTGCGACAGTATAAAATTATTTTTTGAATAATTTACTATAGAAAAGGCAATCCCTGGCGCAATTAAAATTTGCGACAGTTGAAAATTATTTTTTGAATAATTTACTATACAAAAGGCAATCCCTGGCGCAATTAAAATTTGCGACAGTTGAAAATTATTTTTTGAATAATTTACTATAGAAAAGGCAATCCCTGGCGCACTTAAAATTTGCGACAGTAAAAAATTATTTTTTGAATAATTTACTATAGAAAAGGCAATCCCTGGCGTATTTAAAATTTGCGACAGTAAAAAATTATTTTTTGAATAATTTACTATAGAAAAGGCAATCCCTGGCGCACTTAAAGTTTGCGACAGTAAAAAATTATTTTTTGAATAATTTACTATAGAAACGGCAATCCCTGGCGCACTTAAAATTTGCGACAGTAAAAAATTATTTTTTGAATAATTTACTATAGAAAAGGGAATCCCTGGCGTAATTAAAATTTGCGACAGTAAAAAATTATTTTTTGAATAATTTACTATAGAAAAGGCAATCCCTGGCGCAATTAAAGTTTGCGACAGTAAAAAATTATTTTTTGAATAATTTACTATAGAAAAGGCAATCCCTGGCGCACTTAAAATTTGCGACAGTAAAAAATTATTTTTTGAATAATTTACTATAGAAAAGGCAATCCCTGGCGTATTTAAAATTTACGACAGTAAAAAATTATTTTTTGAATAATTTACTATAGAAAAGGCAATCCCTGGCGTAATTAAAATTTGCGACAGTATAAAATTATTTTTTGAATAATTTACTATAGAAAAGGCAAGCCCTGGCGTAATTAAAATTTGCAACAGTATAAAATTATTTTTTGAGTAATTTACTATAGAAAAGGCAATCCCTGGGATATTTAAAATTTGCGACAGTAAAAAATTATTTTTTGAATAATTTACTATAGAAAAGGCAATCCCTGGCGTAATTAAAATTTGCGACAGTTGAAAATTATTTTTTGAATAATTTACTATAGAAAAGGCAATCCCTGGCGCACTTAAAATTTGCGACAGTAAAAAATTATTTACTGAAAAATTTACTGTAGAAAAGGCAATCCCTGGCGCAATTAAAATTTGCGACAGTCAAAAATTATTTTTTGAATAATTTACTATAGAAAAGGCAATCCCTGGCGCACTTAAAATTTGCGACAGTAAAAAATTATTTTTTGAATAATTTACTATAGAAAAGGCAATCCCTGGCGTAATTAAAATTTGCGACAGTAGAAAATTATTTTTTGAATAATTTACTATAGAAAAGGCAATCCCTGGCGTAATTAAAATTTGCGACAGTAGAAAATTATTTTTTGAATAATTCACTATAGAAAAGGCAATCCCTGGCGTAATTAAAATTTGCGACAGTAGAAAATTATTTTTTTGTAAAATTTACTATAGAAAAGGCAATCCCTGGCGTAATCAAAATTTGCGACAGTAAAAAATTATTTTTTGAATAATTTACTATAGAAAAGGCAATCCCTGGCGGATTTGAAATTTGCGACAGTAGAAAATTATTTTTTGAATAATTGACTATAGAAAAGGCAATCCCAGACGCAATTAAAATTTGCGACAGTAGAAAATTATTTTTTGAATAATTTACTATAGAAAAGGCAATCCCTGGCGCAATTAAAATTTGCGACAGTAAAACATTATTTTTTGAATAATTTACTATAGAAAAGGCAATTCCTGGCGTAATTAAAATTTGCGACAGTAGAAAATTATTTTTTGAATAATTTACTATAGAAAAGGCAATCCCTGGGATATTTAAAATTTGCGACAGCAAAAAATTATTTTTTGAATAATTTACTATAGAAAAGGCAATCCCTGGGATATTTAAAATTTGCGAGAGTAAAAAATTATTTTTTTGCAAAATCTACTATAGAAACGGCAATCCCTGGCGCACTTAAAATTTGCGACAGTAAAAAATTATTTTTTGAATAATTTACTATAGAAAAGGGAATCCCTGGCGTAATTAAAATTTGCGACAGTAAAAAATTATTTTTTGAATAATTTACTATAGAAAAGGCAATCCCTGGCGCAATTAAAGTTTGCGACAGTAAAAAATTATTTTTTGAATAATTTACTATAGAAAAGGCAATCCCTGGCGCACTTAAAATTTGCGACAGTAAAAAATTATTTTTTGAATAATTTACTATAGAAAAGGCAATCCCTGGCGTATTTAAAATTTACGACAGTAAAAAATTATTTTTTGAATAATTTACTATAGAAAAGGCAATCCCTGGCGTAATTAAAATTTGCGACAGTATAAAATTATTTTTTGAATAATTTACTATAGAAAAGGCAAGCCCTGGCGTAATTAAAATTTGCGACAGTATAAAATTATTTTTTGAGTAATTTACTATAGAAAAGGCAATCCCTGGGATATTTAAAATTTGCGACAGTAAAAAATTATTTTTTGAATAATTTACTATAGAAAAGGCAATCCCTGGCGTAATTAAAATTTGCGACAGTTGAAAATTATTTTTTGAATAATTTACTATAGAAAAGGCAATCCCTGGCGCACTTAAAATTTGCGACAGTAAAAAATTATTTACTGAAAAATTTACTGTAGAAAAGGCAATCCCTGGCGCAATTAAAATTTGCGACAGTAAAAAATTATTTTTTGAATAATTTACTATAGAAAAGGCAATCCCTGGCGCACTTAAAATTTGCGACAGTAAAAAATTATTTTTTGAATAATTTACTATAGAAAAGGCAATCCCTGGCGTAATTAAAATTTGCGACAGTAGAAAATTATTTTTTGAATAATTTACTATAGAAAAGGCAATCCCTGGCGTAATTAAAATTTGCGACAGTAGAAAATTATTTTTTGAATAATTCACTATAGAAAAGGCAATCCCTGGCGTAATTAAAATTTGCGACAGTAGAAAATTATTTTTTTGTAAAATTTACTATAGAAAAGGCAATCCCTGGCGTAATCAAAATTTGCGACAGTAAAAAATTATTTTTTGAATAATTTACTATAGAAAAGGCAATCCCTGGCGGATTTGAAATTTGCGACAGTAGAAAATTATTTTTTGAATAATTTACTATAGAAAAGGCAATCCCAGACGCAATTAAAATTTGCGACAGTAGAAAATTATTTTTTGAATAATTTACTATAGAAAAGGCAATCCCTGGCGCAATTAAAATTTGCGACAGTAAAACATTATTTTTTGAATAATTTACTATAGAAAAGGCAATTCCTGGCGTAATTAAAATTTGCGACAGTAGAAAATTATTTTTTGAATAATTTACTATAGAAAAGGCAATCCCTGGGATATTTAAAATTTGCGACAGCAAAAAATTATTTTTTGAATAATTTACTATAGAAAAGGCAATCCCTGGGATATTTAAAATTTGCGAGAGTAAAAAATTATTTTTTTGCAAAATTTACTATAGAAAAGGCAATCCCTGGCGTAATTAAAATTTGCGACAGTAGAAAATTATTTTTTGAATAATTTACTATAGAAAAGGCAATCCCTGGGATATTTAAAATTTGCGACAGTAAAAAATTATTTTTTGAAAAATTTACTATAGAAAAGGCAATCCCTGGCGTAATTAAAATTTGCGACAGTAGAAAATTATTTTTTGAATAATTTAATATAGAAAAGGCAATCCCTGGCGTAATTAAAATTTGCGACAGTTGAAAATTATTTTTTGAATAATTTACTATAGAAAAGGCAATCCCTGGCGGATTTGAAATTTGCGATAGTTAAAAATTATTTTTTGAATAATTTACTATAGAAAAGGCAATCCCTGGCGTAATTAAAATTTGCGACAGTAGAAAATTATTTTTTGAATAATTTAATATAGAAAAGGCAATCCCTGGCGTAATTAAAATTTGCGACAGTTGAAATTTATTTTTTGAATAATTTACTATAGAAAAGGCAATCCCTGGCGTATTTAAAATTTGCGACAGTATAAAATTATTTTTTGAATAATTTACTATAGAAAAGGCAATCCCTGGCGCAATTAAAATTTGCGACAGTTGAAAATTATTTTTTGAATAATTTACTATACAAAAGGCAATCCCTGGCGCAATTAAAATTTGCGACAGTTGAAAATTATTTTTTGAATAATTTACTATAGAAAAGGCAATCCCTGGCGCACTTAAAATTTGCGACAGTAAAAAATTATTTTTTGAATAATTTACTATAGAAAAGGCAATCCCTGGCGTATTTAAAATTTGCGACAGTAAAAAATTATTTTTTGAATAATTTACTATAGAAAAGGCAATCCCTGGCGCACTTAAAGTTTGCGACAGTAAAAAATTATTTTTTGAATAATTTACTATAGAAACGGCAATCCCTGGCGCACTTAAAATTTGCGACAGTAAAAAATTATTTTTTGAATAATTTACTATAGAAAAGGGAATCCCTGGCGTAATTAAAATTTGCGACAGTAAAAAATTATTTTTTGAATAATTTACTATAGAAAAGGCAATCCCTGGCGCAATTAAAGTTTGCGACAGTAAAAAATAATTTTTTGAATAATTTACTATAGAAAAGGCAATCCCTGGCGCACTTAAAATTTGCGACAGTAAAAAATTATTTTTTGAATAATTTACTATAGAAAAGGCAATCCCTGGCGTATTTAAAATTTACGACAGTAAAAAATTATTTTTTGAATAATTTACTATAGAAAAGGCAATCCCTGGCGTAATTAAAATTTGCGACAGTATAAAATTATTTTTTGAATAATTTACTATAGAAAAGGCAAGCCCTGGCGTAATTAAAATTTGCGACAGTATAAAATTATTTTTTGAGTAATTTACTATAGAAAAGGCAATCCCTGGGATATTTAAAATTTGCGACAGTAAAAAATTATTTTTTGAATAATTTACTATAGAAAAGGCAATCCCTGGCGTAATTAAAATTTGCGACAGTTGAAAATTATTTTTTGAATAATTTACTATAGAAAAGGCAATCCCTGGCGCACTTAAAATTTGCGACAGTAAAAAATTATTTACTGAAAAATTTACTGTAGAAAAGGCAATCCCTGGCGCAATTAAAATTTGCGACAGTAAAAAATTATTTTTTGAATAATTTACTATAGAAAAGGCAATCCCTGGCGCACTTAAAATTTGCGACAGTAAAAAATTATTTTTTGAATAATTTACTATAGAAAAGGCAATCCCTGGCGTAATTAAAATTTGCGACAGTAGAAAATTATTTTTTGAATAATTTACTATAGAAAAGGCAATCCCTGGCGTAATTAAAATTTGCGACAGTAGAAAATTATTTTTTGAATAATTCACTATAGAAAAGGCAATCCCTGGCGTAATTAAAATTTGCGACAGTAGAAAATTATTTTTTTGTAAAATTTACTATAGAAAAGGCAATCCCTGGCGTAATCAAAATTTGCGACAGTAAAAAATTATTTTTTGAATAATTTACTATAGAAAAGGCAATCCCTGGTGTATTTAAAATTTGCGACAGTATAAAATTATTTTTTGAATAATTTACTATAGAAAAGGCAATCCCTGGCGTAATTAAAATTTGCGACAGTAGAAAATTATTTTTTGAATAATTTACTATAGAAAAGGCAATCCCTGGCGTAATTAAAATTTGCGACAGTATAAAATTATTTTTTGAATAATTTACTATACAAAAGGCAATCCCTGGCGCAATTAAAATTTGCGACAATTGAAAATTATTTTTTGAATAATTTACTATAGAAAAGGCAATCCCTGGCGCACTTAAAATTTGCGACAGTAAAAAATTATTTTTTGAATAATTTACTATAGAAAAGGCAATCCCTGGCGTATTTAAAATTTGCGACAGTAAAAAATTATTTTTTGAATAATTTACTATAGAAAAGGCAATCCCAGGCGCACTTAAAATTTGCGACAGTAAAAAATTATTTTTTGAATAATTTACTATAGAAAAGGCAATCCCTGGCGCACTTAAAATTTGCGACAGTAAAAAATTATTTTTTGAATAATTTACTATAGAAAAGGCAATCCCTGGCGTATTTAAAATTTGCGACAGTAAAAAATTATTTTTTGAATAATTTACTATAGAAAAGGCAATCCCTGGCGTAATTAAAATTTGCGACAGTATAAAATTATTTTTTGAATAATTTACTATAGAAAAGGCAAGCCCTGGCGTAATTAAAATTTGCGACAGTATAACATTATTTTTTGAGTAATTTACTATAGAAAAGGCAATCCCTGGGATATTTAAAATTTGCGACAGTAAAAAATTATTTTTTGAATAATTTACTATAGAAAAGGCAATCCCTGGCGTAATTAAAATTTGCGACAGTTGAAAATTATTTTTTGAATAATTGACTATAGAAAAGGCAATCCCTGGCGCACTTAAAATTTGCGACAGTAAAAAATTATTTATTGAAAAATTTACTGTAGAAAAGGCAATCCCTGGCGCAATTAAAATTTGCGACAGTAAAAAATTATTTTTTGAATAATTTACTATAGAAAAGGCAATCCCTGGCGCACTTAAAATTTGCGACAGTAAAAAATTATTTTTTGAATAATTTACTATAGAAAAGGCAATCCCTGGCGTAATTAAAATTTGCGACAGTAGAAAATTATTTTTTGAATAATTTACTATAGAAAAGGCAATCCCTGGCGTAATTAAAATTTGCGACAGTAGAAAATTATTTTTTGAATAATTTACTATAGAAAAGGCAATCCCTGGCGTAATTAAAATTTGCGACAGTAGAAAATTATTTTTTTGCAAAATTTACTATAGAAAAGGCAATCCCTGGCGTAATTAAAATTTGCGACAGTAAAAAATTATTTTTTGAATAATTTACTATAGAAAAGGCAATCCCTGGCGTATTTAAAATTTGCGACAGTATAAAATTATTTTTAAAATAATTTACTATAGAAAAGGCAATCCCTGGCGTAATTAAAATTTGCGACAGTAGAAATTATTTTTTGAATAATTTACTATAGAAAAGGCAATCCCTGGCGGATTTGAAATTTGCGACAGTAAAAAATTATTTTTTGAATAATTTATTATAGAAGAGGCAATCACTGGCGTAATTAAAATTTGCGACAATTGAAAATTATTTTTTGAATAATTTACTATAGAAAAGGCAATCCCTGGTGTAATTAAAATTTGCGACAGTTGAAAATTATTTTTTGAATAATTTACTATAGAAAAGGCAATCCCTGGCGCACTTAAAATTTGCGACAGTAAAAAATTATTTTTTGAATAATTTACTATAGAAAAGGCAATCCCTGGCGTATTTAAAATTTGCGACAGTATAAAATTATTTTTTGAATAATTTACTATAGAAAAGGCAAGCCCTGGCGTAATTAAAATTTGCGACAGTATAAAATTATTTTTTGAGTAATTTACTATAGAAAAGGCAATCCCTGGCGTAATTAAAATTTGCGACAGTATAAAATTATTTTTTGAATAATTTACTATACAAAAGGCAATCCCTGGCGCAATTAAAATTTGCGACAATTGAAAATTATTTTTTGAATAATTTACTATAGAAAAGGCAATCCCTGGCGCACTTAAAATTTGCGACAGTAAAAAATTATTTTTTGAATAATTTACTATAGAAAAGGCAATCCCTGGCGTATTTAAAATTTGCGACAGTAAAAAATTATTTTTTGAATAATTTACTATAGAAAAGGCAATCCCTGGCGCACTTAAAATTTGCGACAGTAAAAAATTATTTTTTGAATAATTTACTATAGAAAAGGCAATCCCTGGCGCACTTAAAATTTGCGACAGTAAAAAATTATTTTTTGAATAATTTACTATAGAAAAGGCAATCCCTGGCGTATATAAAATTTGCGACAGTAAAAAATTATTTTTTGAATAATTTACTATAGAAAAGGCAATCCCTGGCGTAATTAAAATTTGCGACAGTATAAAATTATTTTTTGAATAATTTACTATAGAAAAGGCAAGCCCTGGCGTAATTAAAATTTGCGACAGTATAACATTATTTTTTGAGTAATTTACTATAGAAAAGGCAATCCCTGGGATATTTAAAATTTGCGACAGTAAAAAATTATTTTTTGAATAATTTACTATAGAAAAGGCAATCCCTGGCGTAATTAAAATTTGCGACAGTTGAAAATTATTTTTTGAATAATTTACTATAGAAAAGGCAATCCCTGGCGCACTTAAAATTTGCGACAGTAAAAAATTATTTATTGAAAAATTTACTGTAGAAAAGGCAATCCCTGGCGCAATTAAAATTTGCGACAGTAAAAAATTATTTTTTGAATAATTTACTATAGAAAAGGCAATCCCTGGCGTAATTAAAATTTGCGACAGTAAAAAATTATTTTTTGAATAATTTACTATAGAAAAGGCAATCCCTGGCGTAATTAAAATTTGCGACAGTAGAAAATTATTTTTTGAATAATTTACTATAGAAAAGGCAATCCCTGGCGTAATTAAAATTTGCGACAGTAGAAAATTATTTTTTGAATAATTTACTATAGAAAAGGCAATCCCTGGCGTAATTAAAATTTGCGACAGTAGAAAATTATTTTTTTGCAAAATTTACTATAGAAAAGGCAATCCTTGGCGTAATTAAAATTTGCGACAGTAAAAAATTATTTTTTGAATAATTTACTATAGAAAAGGCAATCCCTGGCGTATTTAAAATTTGCGACAGTATAAAATTATTTTTTGAATAATTTACTATAGAAAAGGCAATCCCTGGCGTAATTAAAATTTGCGACAGTAGAAAATTATTTTTTGAATAATTTACTATAGAAAAGGCAATCCCTGGCGGATTTGAAATTTGCGACAGTAAAAAATTATTTTTTGAATAATTTATTATAGAAGAGGCAATCACTGGCGTAATTAAAATTTGCGACAGTTGAAAATTATTTTTTGAATAATTTACTATAGAAAAGGCAAGCCCTGGCGTAATTAAAATTTGCGACAGTATAACATTATTTTTTGAGTAATTTACTATAGAAAAGGCAATCCCTGGGATATTTAAAATTTGCGACAGTAAAAAATTATTTTTTGAATAATTTACTATAGAAAAGGCAATCCCTGGCGTAATTAAAATTTGCGACAGTTGAAAATTATTTTTTGAATAATTTACTATAGAAAAGGCAATCCCTGGCGCACTTAAAATTTGCGACAGTAAAAAATTATTTATTGAAAAATTTACTGTAGAAAAGGCAATCCCTGGCGCAATTAAAATTTGCGACAGTAAAAAATTATTTTTTGAATAATTTACTATAGAAAAGGCAATCCCTGGCGTAATTAAAATTTGCGACAGTAAAAAATTATTTTTTGAATAATTTACTATAGAAAAGGCAATCCCTGGCGTAATTAAAATTTGCGACAGTAGAAAATTATTTTTTGAATAATTTACTATAGAAAAGGCAATCCCTGGCGTAATTAAAATTTGCGACAGTAGAAAATTATTTTTTGAATAATTTACTATAGAAAAGGCAATCCCTGGCGTAATTAAAATTTGCGACAGTAGAAAATTATTTTTTTGCAAAATTTACTATAGAAAAGGCAATCCTTGGCGTAATTAAAATTTGCGACAGTAAAAATTATTTTTTGAATAATTTACTATAGAAAAGGCAATCCCTGGCGTATTTAAAATTTGCGACAGTATAAAATTATTTTTTGAATAATTTACTATAGAAAAGGCAATCCCTGGCGTAATTAAAATTTGCGACAGTAGAAAATTATTTTTTGAATAATTTACTATAGAAAAGGCAATCCCTGGCGGATTTGAAATTTGCGACAGTAAAAAATTATTTTTTGAATAATTTATTATAGAAGAGGCAATCACTGGCGTAATTAAAATTTGCGACAGTTGAAAATTATTTTTTGAATAATTTACTATAGAAAAGGCAATCCCTGGTGTAATTAAAATTTGCGACAGTTGAAAATTATTTTTTGAATAATTTACTATAGAAAAGGCAATCCCTGGCGCACTTAAAATTTGCGACAGTAAAAAATTATTTTTTGAATAATTTACTATAGAAAAGGCAATCCCTGGCGTATTTAAAATTTGCGACAGTATAAAATTATTTTTTGAATAATTTACTATAGAAAAGGCAAGCCCTGGTGTAATTAAAATTTGCGACAGTATAAAATTATTTTTTGAGTAATTTACTATAGAAAAGGCAATCCCTGGGATATTTAAAATTTGCGACAGTAAAAAATTATTTTTTGAATAATTTACTATAGAAAAGGCAATCCCTGGCGTAATTAAAATTTGCGACAGTTGAAAATTATTTTTTGAATAATTTACTATAGAAAAGGCAATCCCTGGCGCACTTAAAATTTGCGACAGTAAAAAATTATTTACTGAAAAATTTACTGTAGAAAAGGCAATCCCTGGCGGAATTAAAATTTGCGACAGTAAAAAATTATTTTTTGAATAATTTACTATAGAAAAGGCAATCCCTGGCGCACTTAAAATTTGCGACAGTAAAATATTATTTTTTGCATAATTTACTATAGAAAAGGCAATCCCTGGCGTAATTAAAATTTGCGACAGTAGAAAATTATTTTTTGAATAATTTACTATAGAAAAGGCAATCCCTGGCGTAATTAAAATTTGCGACAGTAGATAATTATTTTTTGAATAATTTACTATAGAAAAGGCAATCCCTGGCGTAATTAAAATTTGCGACAGAAGAATATTATTTTTTTGCAAAATTTACTATAGAAAAGGCAATCCCTGGCGTAATTAAAATTTGCGACAGTAAAAAATTATTTTTTGAATAATTTACTATAGAAAAGGCAATCCCTGGCGTATTTAAAATTTGCGACAGTATAAAATTATTTTTTGAATAATTTACTATAGAAAAGGCAATCCCTGGCGTAATTAAAATTTGCGACAGTAGAAAATTATTTTTTGAATAATTTACTATAGAAAAGGCAATCCCTGGCGCAATTAAAATTTGCGACAGTTGAAAATTATTTTTTGAATAATTTACTATACAAAAGGCAATCCCTGGCGCAATTAAAATTTGCGACAGTTGAAAATCATTTTTTGAATAATTTACTATAGAAAAAGCAATCCCTGGCGCACTTAAAATTTGCGACAGTAAAAAATTATTTTTTGAATAATTTACTATAGAAAAGGCAATCTCTGGCGTATTTAAAATTTGCGACAGTAAAAAATTATTTTTTGAATAATTTACTATAGAAAAGGCAATCCCTGGCGCACTTAAAATTTGCGACAGTAAAAAATTATTTTTTGAAAAATTTACTATAGAAAAGGCAATCCCTGGCGCACTTAAAATTTGCGACAGTAAAAAATTATTTTTTGAATAATTTACTATAGAAAAGGCAATCCCTGGCGTATTTAAAATTTGCGACAGTATAAAATTATTTTTTGAATAATTTACTATAGAAAAGGCAATCCCTGGCGTAATTAAAATTTGCGACAGTTGAAAATTATTTTTTGAATAATTTACTATAGAAAAGGCAATCCCTGGCGCACTTAAAATTTGCGAAAGTAAAAAATTATTTATTGAAAAATTTACTGTAGAAAAGGCAATCCCTGGCGCAATTAAAATTTGCGACAGTAAAAAATTATTTTTTGAATAATTTACTATAGAAAAGGCAATCCCTGGCGCACTTAAAATTTGCGACAGTAAAAAATTATTTTTTGAATAATTTACTATAGAAAAGGCAATCCCTGGCGTAATTAAAATTTGCGACAGTAGAAAATTATTTTTTGAATAATTTACTATAGAAAAGGCAATCCGTGGCGTAATTAAAATTTGCGACATTAGAAAATTATTTTTTGAATAATTTACTATAGAAAAGGCAATCCCTGGCGTAATTAAAATTTGCGACAGTAGAAAATTATTTTTTTGCAAAATTTACTATAGAAAAGGCAATCCCTGGCGTAATTAAAATTTGCGACAGTAAAAAATTATTTTTTGAATAATTTACTATAGAAAAGGCAATCCCTGGCGTATTTAAAATTTGCGACAGTATAAAATTATTTTTTGAATAATTTACTATAGAAAAGGCAATCCCTGGCGTAATTAAAATTTGCGACAGTATAAAATTATTTTTTGAGTAATTTACTATAGAAAAGGCAATCCCTGGCTTAACTAAAATTTGCGAGAGTATAAAATTATTTTTTGAATAATTTACTATAGAAAAGGCAAGCCCTGGCGTAATTAAAATTTGCGACAGTATAAAATTATTTTTTGAGTAATTTACTATAGAAAAGGCAATCCCTGGCGCACTTAAAATTTGCGACAGTAAAAAATTATTTTTTGAATAATTTACTATAGAAAAGGCAATCCCTGGCGTAATTAAAATTTGCGACAGTAGAAAATTATTTTTTGAATAATTTACTATAGAAAAGGCAATCCCTGGCGTAATTAAAATTTGCGACAGTAGAAAATTATTTTTTGAATAATTTACTATAGAAAAGGCAATCCCTGGCGTAATTAAAATTTGCGACAGTAGAAAATTATTTTTTTGCAAAATTTACTATAGAAAAGGCAATCCCTGGCGTAATTAAAATTTGCGACCGTAAAAAATTATTTTTTGAATAATTTACTATAGAAAAGGCAATCCCTGGCGTATTTAAAATTTGCGACAGTATAAAATTATTTTTTGAATAATTTACTATAGAAAAGGCAATCCCTGGCGTAATTAAAATTTGCGACAGTAGAAAATTATTTTTTGAATAATTTACTATAGAAAAGGCAATCCCTGGCGGATTTGAAATTTGCGACAGTAAAAAATTATTTTTTGAATAATTTATTATAGAAAAGGCAATCACTGGCGTAATTAAAATTTGCGACAGTTGAAAATTATTTTTTGAATAATTTACTATAGAAAAGGCAATCCCTGGTGTAATTAAAATTTGCGACAGTTGAAAATTATTTTTTGAATAATTTACTATAGAAAAGGCAATCCCTGGCGCACTTAAAATTTGCGACAGTAAAAAATTATTTTTTGAATAATTTACTATAGAAAAGGCAATCCCTGGCGTATTTAAAATTTGCGACAGTATAAAATTATTTTTTGAATAATTTACTATAGAAAAGGCAAGCCCTGGCGTAATTAAAATTTGCGACAGTATAAAATTATTTTTTGAGTAATTTACTATAGAAAAGGCAATCCCTGGGATATTTAAAATTTGCGACAGTAAAAAATTATTTTTTGAATAATTTACTATAGAAAAGGCAATCCCTGGCGTAATTAAAATTTGCGACAGTTGAAAATTATTTTTTGAATAATTTACTATAGAAAAGGCAATCCCTGGCGCACTTAAAATTTGCGACAGTAAAAAATTATTTACTGAAAAATTTACTGTAGAAAAGGCAATCTCTGGCGCAATTAAAATTTGCGACAGTAAAAAATTATTTTTTGAATAATTTACTATAGAAAAGGCAATCCCTGGCCCACTTAAAATTTGCGACAGTAAAAAATTATTTTTTGAATAATTTACTATAGAAAAGGCAATCCCTGGCGTAATTAAAATTTGCGACAGTAGAAAATTATTTTTTGAATAATTTACTATAGAAAAGGCAATCCCTGGCGTAATTAAAATTTGCGACAGTAGATAATTATTTTTTGAATAATTTACTATAGAAAAGGCAATCCCTGGCGTAATTAAAATTTGCGACAGTAGAAAATTATTTTTTTGCAAAATTTACTATAGAAAAGGCAATCCCTGGCGTAATTAAAATTTGCGACAGTTAAAAATTATTTTTTGAATAATTTACTATAGAAAAGGCAATCCCCGGCGTATTTAAAATTTGCGACAGTATAAAATTATTTTTTGAATAATTTACTATAGAAAAGGCAATCCCTGGCGTAATTAAAATTTGCGACAGTAGAAAATTATTTTTTGAATAATTTACTATAGAAAAGCAATCCCTGGCGCAATTAAAATTTGCGACAGTTGAAAATTATTTTTTGAATAATTTACTATACAAAAGGCAATCCCTGGCGCAATTAAAATTTGCGACAGTTGAAAATTATTTTTTGAATAATTTACTATAGAAAAGGCAATCCCTGGCGCACTTAAAATTTGCGACAGTAAAAAATTATTTTTTGAATAATTTACTATAGAAAAGGCAATCCCTGGCGTATTTAAAATTTGCGACAGTAAAAAATTATTTTTTGAATAATTTACTATAGAAAAGGCAATCCCTGGCGCACTTAAAATTTGCGACAGTAAAAAATTATTTTTTGAATAATTTACTATAGAAAAGGCAATCCCTGGCGCACTTAAAATTTGCGACAGTAAAAAATTATTTTTTGAATAATTGACTATAGAAAAGGCAATCCCTGGCGTATTTAAAATTTGCGACAGTATAAAATTATTTTTTGAATAATTTACTATAGAAAAGGCAAGCCCTGGCGTAATTAAAATTTGCGACAGTATAAAATTATTTTTTGAGTAATTTACTATAGAAAAGGCAATCCCTGGGATATTTAAAATTTGCGACAGTAAAAAATTATTTTTTGAATAATTTACTATAGAAAAGGCAATCCCTGGCGTAATTAAAATTTGCGACAGTTGAAAATTATTTTTTGAATAATTTACTATAGAAAAGGCAATCCCTGGCGCACTTAAAATTTGCGACAAAAAAAAAATTTTTACTGAAAAATTTACTGTAGAAAAGGCAATCCCTGGCGCAATTAAAATTTGCGACAGTAAAAAATTATTTTTTGAATAATTTACTATAGAAAAGGCAATCCCTGGAGCACTTAAAATTTGCGACAGTAAAAAATTATTTTTTAATTTACTATAGAAAAGGCAATCCCTGGCGTAATTAAAATTTGCGACAGTAGAAAATTATTTTTTGAATAATTTACTATAGAAAAGGCAATCCCTGGCGTAATTAAAATTTGCGACAGTAGAAAATTATTTTTTGAATAATTTACTATGGAAAAGGCAATCCCTGGCGTAATTAAAATTTACGACAGTAGAAAATTATTTTTTTGCAAAATTTACTATAGAAAAGGCAATCCCTGGCGTAATTAAAATTTGCGACAGTAAAAAATTATTTTTTGAATAATTTACTATAGAAAAGGCAATCCCTGGCGTAATTAAAATTTGCGACAGTATAAAATTATTTTTTGAGTAATTTACTATAGAAAAGGCAATCCCTGGCGCAATTAAAATTTTCGACAGTAAAAAATTATTTTTTGAATAATTTACTATAGAAAAGGCAATCCCTGGCGTATTTAAAATTTGCGACAGTATAAAATTATTTTTTGAATAATTTACTATAGAAAAGGCAAGCCCTGGCGTAATTAAAATTTGCGACAGTATAAAATTATTTTTTGAGTAATTTACTATAGAAAAGGCAATCCCTGGGATATTTAAAATTTGCGACAGTAAAAAATTATTTTTTGAATAATTTACTATAGAAAAGGCAATCCCTGGCGTAATTAAAATTTGCGACAGTAGAAAATTATTTTTTTGCAAAATTTACTATAGAAAATTATTTTTTGAATAATTTACTATAGAAAAGGCAATCCCTGGCGCACTTAAAATTTGCGATAAAAAAAAAATTTTTACTGAAAAATTTACTGTAGAAAAGGCAATCCCTGGCGCAATTAAAATTTGCGACAGTAAAAAATTATTTTTTGAATAATTTACTATAGAAAAGGCAATCCCTGGCGCACTTAAAATTTGCGACAGTAAAAAATTATTTTTTAATTTACTATAGAAAAGGCAATCCCTGGCGTAATTAAAATTTGCGACAGTAGAAAATTATTTTTTGAAAAATTTACTATAGAAAAGGCAATCCCTGGCGTAATTAAAATTTGCGACAGTAGAAAATTATTTTTTGAATAATTTACTATAGAAAAGGCAATCCCTGGCGTAATTAAAATTTGCGACAGTAGAAAATTATTTTTTTGCAAAATTTACTATAGAAAAGGCAATCCCTGGCGTAATTAAAATTTGCGACAGTAAAAAATTATTTTTTGAATAATTTACTATAGAAAAGGCAATCCCTGGCGTATTTAAAATTTGCGACAGTATAAAATTATTTTTTGAATAATTTACTATAGAAAAGGCAATCCCTGGCGTAATTAAAATTTGCGACAGTAGAAAATTATTTTTTGAATAATTTACTATAGAAAAGGCAATCCCTGGCGCAATTAAAATTTGCGACAGTTGAAGTTTATTTTTTGAATAATTTACTATACAAAAGGCAATCCCTGGCGCAATTAAAATTTGCGACAGTTGAAAATTATTTTTTGAATAATTTACTATAGAAAAGGCAATCCCTGGCGCACTTAAAATTTGCGACAGTAAAAAATTATTTTTTGAATAATTTACTATAGAAAAGGCAATCCCTGGGTATTTAAAATTTGCGACAGTAAAAAATATTTTTTGAATAATTTACTATAGAAAAGGCAATCCCTGGCGCACTTAAAATTTGCGACAGTAAAAAATTATTTTTGAATAATTTACTATAGAAAAGGCAATCCCTAGCGCACTTAAAATTTGCGACAAAAAAAAATTTTTTACTGAAAAATTTACTGTAGAAAAGGCAATCCCTGGCGCAATTAAAATTTGCGACAGTAAAAAATTATTTTTTGAATAATTTACTATAGAAAAGGCAATCCCTGGCGCACTTAAAATTTGCGACAGTAAAAAATTATTTTTTAATTTACTATAGAAAAGGCAATCCCTGGCGTAATTAAAATTTGCGACAGTAGAAAATTATTTTTTGAATAATTTACTATAGAAAAGGCAATCCCTGGCGTAATTAAAATTTGCGACAGTAAAAAATTATTTTTTGAATAATTTACTATAGAAAAGGCAATCCCTGGCGGACTTAAAATTTGCGACAATAAAAAATTATTTTTTGAATAATTTACTATAGAAAAGGCAATCCCTGGCGCACTTAAAATTTGCGACATTAAAAAATTATTTTTTGAATAATTTACTATAGAAAAGGCAATCCCTGGCGTATTTAAAATTTGCGACAGTATAGAATTATTTTTTGAATAATTTACTATAGAAAAGGCAAGCCCTGGCGTAATTAAAATTTGCGACAGTATAAAATTATTTTTTGAGTAATTTACTATAGAAAAGGCAATCCCTGGGATATTTAAAATTTGCGACAGTAAAAAATTATTTTTTCAATAATTTACTATAGAAAAGGCAATCCCTGGCGTAATTAAAATTTGCGACAGTTGAAAATTATTTTTTGAATAATTTACTATAGAAAAGGCAATCCCTGGCGCACTTAAAATTTGCGACAAAAAAAAATTTTTTACTGAAAAATTTACTGTAGAAAAGGCAATCCCTGGCGCAATTAAAATTTGCGACAGTAAAAAATTATTTTTTGAATAATTTACTATAGAAAAGGCAATCCCTGGCGCACTTAAAATTTGCGACAGTAAAAAATTATTTTTTAATTTACTATAGAAAAGGCAATCCCTGGCGTAATTAAAATTTGCGACAGTAGAAAATTATTTTTTGAATAATTTACTATAGAAAAGGCAATCCCTGGCGTAATTAAAATTTGCGACAGTAGAAAATTATTTTTTGAATAATTTACTATAGAAAAGGCAATCCCTGGCGTAATTAAAATTTGCAACAGTAGAAAATTATTTTTTTGCAAAATTTACTATAGAAAAGGCAATCCCTGGCGTAATTAAAATTTGCGAAAGTAAAAAATTATTTTTTGAATAATTTACTATAGAAAAGGCAATCCCTGGCGTATTTAAAATTTGCGACAGTATAAAATTATTTTTTGAATAATTTACTATAGAAAAGGCAATCCCTGGCGTAATTAAAATTTGCGACAGTAGAAAATTATTTTTTGAATAATTTACTATAGAAAAGGCAATCCCTGGCGCAATTAAAATTTGCGACAGTTGAAAATTATTTTTTGAATAATTTACTATACAAAAGGCAATCCCTGGCGCAATTAAAATTTGCGACAGTTGAAAATTATTTTTTGAATAATTTACTATAGAAAAGGCAATCCCTGGCGCACTTAAAATTTGCGACAGTAAAAAATTATTTTTTGAATAATTTACTAAAGAAAAGGCAATCCCTGGCTTATTTAAAATTTGCGACAGTAAAAAATTATTTTTTGAATAATTTACTATAGAAAAGGCAATCCCTGGCGCACTTAAAATTTGCGACAGTAAAAAATTATTTTTTGAATAATTTACTATAGAAAAGGCAATCCCTGGCGCACTTAAAATTTGCGACAGTAAAAAATTATTTTTTGAATAATTTACTATAGAAAAGGCAATCCCTGGCGTAATTAAAATTTGCGACAGTAGAAAATTATTTTTTGAATAATTTACTATAGAAAAGGCAATCCCTGGCGTAATTAAAATTTGCGACAGTTGAAAATTATTTTTTGAATAATTTACTATAGAAAAGGCAATCCCTGGCGCACTTAAAATTTGCGACAGTAAAAAATTATTTACTGAAAAATTTACTGTAGAAAAGGCAATCCCTGGCGCAATTAAAATTTGCGACAGTAAAAAATTATTTTTTGAATAATTTACTATAGAAAAGGCAATCCCTGGCGCACTTAAAATTTGCGACAGTAAAATATTATTTTTTGCATAATTTACTATAGAAAAGGCAATCCCTGGCGTAATTAAAATTTGCGACAGTAGAAAATTATTTTTTGAATAATTTACTATAGAAAAGGCAATCCCTGGCGTAATTAAAATTTGCGACAGTAGATAATTATTTTTTGAATAATTTACTATAGAAAAGGCAATCCCTGGCGTAATTAAAATTTGCGACAGAAGAAAATTATTTTTTTGCAAAATTTACTATAGAAAAGGCAATCCCTGGCGTAATTAAAATTTGCGACAGTAAAAAATTATTTTTTGAATAATTTACTATAGAAAAGGCAATCCCTGGCGTATTTAAAATTTGCGACAGTATAAAATTATTTTTTGAATAATTTACTATAGAAAAGGCAATCCCTGGCGTAATTAAAATTTGCGACAGTAGAAAATTATTTTTTGAATAATTTACTATAGAAAAGCAATCCCTGGCGCAATTAAAATTTGCGACAGTTGAAAATTATTTTTTGAATAATTTACTATACAAAAGGCAATCCCTGGCGCAATTAAAATTTGCGACAGTTGAAAATTATTTTTTGAATAATTTACTATAGAAAAGGCAATCCCTGGCGCACTTAAAATTTGCGACAGTAAAAAATTATTTTTTAAATAATTTACTATAGAAAAGGCAATCCCTGGCGTATTTAAAATTTGCGACAGTAAAAAATTATTTTTTGAATAATTTACTATAGAAAAGGCAATCCCTGGCGCACTTAAAATTTGCGACAGTAAAAAATTATTTTTTGAATAATTTACTATAGAAAAGGCAATCCCTGGCGCACTTAAAATTTGCGACAGTAAAAAATTATTTTTTGAATAATTTACTATAGAAAAGGCAATCCCTGGCGTATTTAAAATTTGCGACAGTATAAAATTATTTTTTGAATAATTTACTATAGAAAAGGCAAGCCCTGGCGTAATTAAAATTTGCGACAGTATAAAATTATTTTTTGAGTAATTTACTATAGAAAAGGCAATCCCTGGGATATTTAAAATTTGCGACAGTAAAAAATTATTTTTTGAATAATTTACTATAGAAAAGGCAATCCCTGGCGTAATTAAAATTTGCGACAGTTGAAAATTATTTTTTGAATAATTTACTATAGAAAAGGCAATCCCTGGCGCACTTAAAATTTGCGACAAAAAAAAAATTTTTACTGAAAAATTTACTGTAGAAAAGGCAATCCCTGGCGCAATTAAAATTTGCGACAGTAAAAAATTATTTTTTGAATAATTTACTATAGAAAAGGCAATCCCTGGAGCACTTAAAATTTGCGACAGTAAAAAATTATTTTTTAATTTACTATAGAAAAGGCAATCCCTGGCGTAATTAAAATTTGCGACAGTAGAAAATTATTTTTTGAATAATTTACTATAGAAAAGGCAATCCCTGGCGTAATTAAAATTTGCGACAGTAGAAAATTATTTTTTGAATAATTTACTATGGAAAAGGCAATCCCTGGCGTAATTAAAATTTACGACAGTAGAAAATTATTTTTTTGCAAAATTTACTATAGAAAAGGCAATCCCTGGCGTAATTAAAATTTGCGACAGTAAAAAATTATTTTTTGAATAATTTACTATAGAAAAGGCAATCCCTGGCGTAATTAAAATTTGCGACAGTATAAAATTATTTTTTGAGTAATTTACTATAGAAAAGGCAATCCCTGGCGCAATTAAAATTTTCGACAGTAAAAAATTATTTTTTGAATAATTTACTATAGAAAAGGCAATCCCTGGCGTATTTAAAATTTGCGACAGTATAAAATTATTTTTTGAATAATTTACTATAGAAAAGGCAAGCCCTGGCGTAATTAAAATTTGCGACAGTATAAAATTATTTTTTGAGTAATTTACTATAGAAAAGGCAATCCCTGGGATATTTAAAATTTGCGACAGTAAAAAATTATTTTTTGAATAATTTACTATAGAAAAGGCAATCCCTGGCGTAATTAAAATTTGCGACAGTAGAAAATTATTTTTTTGCAAAATTTACTATAGAAAATTATTTTTTGAATAATTTACTATAGAAAAGGCAATCCCTGGCGCACTTAAAATTTGCGATAAAAAAAAAATTTTTACTGAAAAATTTACTGTAGAAAAGGCAATCCCTGGCGCAATTAAAATTTGCGACAGTAAAAAATTATTTTTTGAATAATTTACTATAGAAAAGGCAATCCCTGGCGCACTTAAAATTTGCGACAGTAAAAAATTATTTTTTAATTTACTATAGAAAAGGCAATCCCTGGCGTAATTAAAATTTGCGACAGTAGAAAATTATTTTTTGAAAAATTTACTATAGAAAAGGCAATCCCTGGCGTAATTAAAATTTGCGACAGTAGAAAATTATTTTTTGAATAATTTACTATAGAAAAGGCAATCCCTGGCGTAATTAAAATTTGCGACAGTAGAAAATTATTTTTTTGCAAAATTTACTATAGAAAAGGCAATCCCTGGCGTAATTAAAATTTGCGACAGTAAAAAATTATTTTTTGAATAATTTACTATAGAAAAGGCAATCCCTGGCGTATTTAAAATTTGCGACAGTATAAAATTATTTTTTGAATAATTTACTATAGAAAAGCAATCCCTGGCGTAATTAAAATTTGCGACAGTAGAAAATTATTTTTGAATAATTTACTATAGAAAAGGCAATCCCTGGCGCAATTAAAATTTGCGACAGTTGAAGTTTATTTTTTGAATAATTTACTATACAAAAGGCAATCCCTGGCGCAATTAAAATTTGCGACAGTTGAAAATTATTTTTTGAATAATTTACTATAGAAAAGGCAATCCCTGGCGCACTTAAAATTTGCGACAGTAAAAAATTATTTTTTGAATAATTTACTATAGAAAAGGCAATCCCTGGGTATTTAAAAATTTGCGACAGTAAAAAATATTTTTTGAATAATTTACTATAGAAAAGGCAATCCCTGGCGCACTTAAAATTTGCGACAGTAAAAAATTATTTTTGAATAATTTACTATAGAAAAGGCAATCCCTAGCGCACTTAAAATTTGCGACAAAAAAAAATTTTTTACTGAAAAATTTACTGTAGAAAAGGCAATCCCTGGCGCAATTAAAATTTGCGACAGTAAAAAATTATTTTTTGAATAATTTACTATAGAAAAGGCAATCCCTGGCGCACTTAAAATTTGCGACAGTAAAAAATTATTTTTTAATTTACTATAGAAAAGGCAATCCCTGGCGTAATTAAAATTTGCGACAGTAGAAAATTATTTTTTGAATAATTTACTATAGAAAAGGCAATCCCTGGCGTAATAAAATTTGCGACAGTAAAAAATTATTTTTTGAATAATTTACTATAGAAAAGGCAATCCCTGGCGACTTAAAATTTGCGACAATAAAAAATTATTTTTTGAATAATTTACTATAGAAAAGGCAATCCCTGGCGCACTTAAAATTTGCGACAGTAAAAAATTATTTTTTGAATAATTTACTATAGAAAAGGCAATCCCTGGCGTATTTAAAATTTGCGACAGTATAAAATTATTTTTTGAATAATTTACTATAGAAAAGGCAAGCCCTGGCGTAATTAAAATTTGCGACAGTATAAAATTATTTTTTGAGTAATTTACTATAGAAAAGGCAATCCCTGGGATATTTAAAATTTGCGACAGTAAAAAATTATTTTTTCAATAATTTACTATAGAAAAGGCAATCCCTGGCGTAATTAAAATTTGCGACAGTTGAAAATTATTTTTTGAATAATTTACTATAGAAAAGGCAATCCCTGGGTATTTAAAATTTGCGACAGTAAAAAATATTTTTTGAATAATTTACTATAGAAAAGGCAATCCCTGGCGCACTTAAAATTTGCGACAGTAAAAAATTATTTTTGAATAATTTACTATAGAAAAGGCAATCCCTGGCGCACTTAAAATTTGCGACAGTAAAAAATTATTTTTAATTTACTATAGAAAAGGCAATCCCTGGCGTAATTAAAATTTGCGACAGTAGAAAATTATTTTTTGAATAATTTACTATAGAAAAGGCAATCCCTGGCGTAATTAAAATTTGCGACAGTAGAAAATTATTTTTTGAATAATTTACTATAGAAAAGGCAATCCTGGCGTAATTAAAATTTGCAACAGTAGAAAATTATTTTTTTGCAAAATTTACTATAGAAAAGGCAATCCCTGGCGTAATTAAAATTTGCGAAAGTAAAAAATTATTTTTTGAATAATTTACTATAGAAAAAGGCAATCCCTGGCGTATTTAAAATTTGCGACAGTATAAAATTATTTTTTGAATAATTTACTATAGAAAAGGCAATCCCTGGCGTAATTAAAATTTGCGACAGTAGAAAATTATTTTTTGAATAATTTACTATAGAAAAGGCAATCCCTTGCGCAATTAAAATTTGCGACAGTTGAAAATTATTTTTGAATAATTTACTATACAAAAGGCAATCCCTGGCGCAATTAAAATTTGCGACAGTTCAAAATTATTTTTGAATAATTTACTATAGAAAAGGCAATCCCTGGCGCGCTTAAAATTTGCGACAGTAAAAATTATTTTTTGAATAATTTACTATAGAAAAGGCAATCCCTGGCTTATTTAAAATTTGCGACAGTAAAAAAATTATTTTTTGAATAATTTACTATAGAAAAGGCAATCCCTGGCGCACTTAAAATTTGCGACAGTAAAAATTATTTTTTGAATAATTTACTATAGAAAAGGCAATCCCTGGCGCACTTAAAATTTGCGACAGTAAAAAATTATTTTTTGAATAATTTACTATAGAAAAGGCAATCCCTGGCGTAATTAAAATTTGCGACAGTAGAAAATTATTTTTTGAATAATTTACTATAGAAAAGGCAATCCCTGGCGTAATTAAAATTTGCGACAGTTGAAAATTATTTTTTGAATAATTTACTATAGAAAAGGCAATCCCTGGCGCACTTAAAATTTGCGACAGTAAAAAATTATTTACTGAAAAATTTACTGTAGAAAAGGCAATCCCTGGCGCAATTAAAATTTGCGACAGTAAAAAATTATTTTTTGAATAATTTACTATAGAAAAGGCAATCCCTGGCGCACTTAAAATTTGCGACAGTAAAATATTATTTTTTGCATAATTTACTATAGAAAAGGCAATCCCTGGCGTAATTAAAATTTGCGACAGTAGAAAATTATTTTTTGAATAATTTACTATAGAAAAGGCAATCCCTGGCGTAATTAAAATTTGCGACAGTAGATAATTATTTTTGAATAATTTACTATAGAAAAGGCAATCCCTGGCGTAATTAAAATTTGCGACAGAAGAAAATTATTTTTTTGCAAAATTTACTATAGAAAAGGCAATCCCTGGCGTAATTAAAATTTGCGACAGTAAAAAATTATTTTTTGAATAATTTACTATAGAAAAGGCAATCCCTGGCGTATTTAAAATTTGCGACAGTATAAAATTATTTTTTGAATAATTTACTATAGAAAAGGCAATCCCTGGCGTAATTAAAATTTGCGACAGTAGAAAATTATTTTTTGAATAATTTACTATAGAAAAGGCAATACCTGGCGCAATTAAAATTTGCGACAGTTGAAAATTATTTTTTGAATAATTTACTATACAAAAGGCAATCCCTGGCGCAATTAAAATTTGCGACAGTTGAAAATCATTTTTTGAATAATTTACTATAGAAAAGGCAATCCCTGGCGCACTTAAAATTTGCGACAGTAAAAAATTATTTTTTGAATAATTTACTATAGAAAAGGCAATCCCTGGCGTATTTAAAATTTGCGACAGTAAAAAATTATTTTTTGAATAATTTACTATAGAAAAGGCAATCCCTGGCGCACTTAAAATTTGCGACAGTAAAAAATTATTTTTTGAATAATTTACTATAGAAAAGGCAATCCCTGGCGCACTTAAAATTTGCGACAGTAAAAAATTATTTTTTGAATAATTTACTATAGAAAAGGCAATCCCTGGCGTATTTAAAATTTGCGACAGTATAAAATTATTTTTTGAATAATTTACTATAGAAAAGGCAATCCCTGGCGTAATTAAAATTTGCGACAGTTGAAAATTATTTTTTGAATAATTTACTATAGAAAAGGCAATCCCTGGCGCACTTAAAATTTGCGAAAGTAAAAAATTATTTATTGAAAAATTTACTGTAGAAAAGGCAATCCCTGGCGCAATTAAAATTTGCGACAGTAAAAAATTATTTTTTGAATAATTTACTATAGAAAAGGCAATCCCTGGCGCACTTAAAATTTGCGACAGTAAAAAATTATTTTTTGAATAATTTACTATAGAAAAGGCAATCCCTGGCGTAATTAAAATTTGCGACAGTAGAAAATTATTTTTTGAATAATTTACTATAGAAAAGGCAATCCCTGGCGTAATTAAAATTTGCGACATTAGAAAATTATTTTTTGAATAATTTACTATAGAAAAGGCAATCCCTGGCGTAATTAAAATTTGCGACAGTAGAAAATTATTTTTTTGCAAAATTTACTATAGAAAAGGCAATCCCTGGCGTAATTAAAATTTGCGACAGTAAAAAATTATTTTTTGAATAATTTACTATAGAAAAGGCAATCCCTGGCGTATTTAAAATTTGCGACAGTATAAAATTATTTTTTGAATAATTTACTATAGAAAAGGCAATCCCTGGCGTAATTAAAATTTGCGACAGTATAAAATTATTTTTTGAGTAATTTACTATAGAAAAGGCAATCCCTGGCGTAACTAAAATTTGCGAGAGTATAAAATTATTTTTTGAATAATTTACTATAGAAAAGGCAAGCCCTGGCGTAATTAAAATTTGCGACAGTATAAAATTATTTTTTGAGTAATTTACTATAGAAAAGGCAATCCCTGGCGCACTTAAAATTTGCGACAGTAAAAAATTATTTTTTGACTAATTTACTATAGAAAAGGCAATCCCTGGCGTAATTAAAATTTGCGACAGTAGAAAATTATTTTTTGAATAATTTACTATAGAAAAGGCAATCCCTGGCGTAATTAAAATTTGCGACAGTAGAAAATTATTTTTTGAATAATTTACTATAGAAAAGGCAATCCCTGGCGTAATTAAAATTTGCGACAGTAGAAAATTATTTTTTTGCAAAATTTACTATAGAAAAGGCAATCCCTGGCGTAATTAAAATTTGCGACCGTAAAAAATTATTTTTTGAATAATTTACTATAGAAAAGGCAATCCCTGGCGTATTTAAAATTTGCGACAGTATAAAATTATTTTTTGAATAATTTACTATAGAAAAGGCAATTCCTGGCGTAATTAAAATTTGCGACAGTAGAAAATTATTTTTTGAATAATTTACTATAGAAAAGGCAATCCCTGGCGGATTTGAAATTTGCGACAGTTAAAAATTATTTTTTGAATAATTTATTATAGAAAAGGCAATCACTGGCGTAATTAAAATTTGCGACAGTTGAAAATTATTTTTTGAATAATTTACTATAGAAAAGGCAATCCCTGGTGTAATTAAAATTTGCGACAGTTGAAAATTATTTTTTGAATAATTTACTATAGAAAAGGCAATCCCTGGCGCACTTAAAATTTGCGACAGTAAAAAATTATTTTTTGAATAATTTACTATAGAAAAGGCAATCCCTGGCGTATTTAAAATTTGCGACAGTATAAAATTATTTTTTGAATAATTTACTATAGAAAAGGCAAGCCCTGGCGTAATTAAAATTTGCGACAGTATAAAATTATTTTTTGAGTAATTTACTATAGAAAAGGCAATCCCTGGGATATTTAAAATTTGCGACAGTAAAAAATTATTTTTTGAATAATTTACTATAGAAAAAGGCAATCCCTGGCGTAATTAAAATTTGCGACAGTTGAAAATTATTTTTTGAATAATTTACTATAGAAAAGGCAATCCCTGGCGCACTTAAAATTTGCGACAGTAAAAAATTATTTACTGAAAAATTTACTGTAGAAAAGGCAATCTCTGGCGCAATTAAAATTTGCGACAGTAAAAAATTATTTTTTGAATAATTTACTATAGAAAAGGCAATCCCTGGCCCACTTAAAATTTGCGACAGTAAAAAATTATTTTTTGAATAATTTACTATAGAAAAAGGCAATCCCTGGCGTAATTAAAATTTGCGACAGTAGAAAATTATTTTTTGAATAATTTACTATAGAAAAGGCAATCCCTGGCGTAATTAAAATTTGCGACAGTAGATAATTATTTTTTGAATAATTTACTATAGAAAAGGCAATCCCTGGCGTAATTAAAATTTGCGACAGTAGAAAATTATTTTTTTGCAAAATTTACTATAGAAAAGGCAATCCCTGGCGTAATTAAAATTTGCGACAGTTAAAAATTATTTTTTGAATAATTTACTATAGAAAAGGCAATCCCCGGCGTATTTAAAATTTGCGACAGTATAAAATTATTTTTTGAATAATTTACTATAGAAAAGGCAATCCCTGGCGTAATTAAAATTTGCGACAGTAGAAAATTATTTTTTGAATAATTTACTATAGAAAAGGCAATCCCTGGCGCAATTAAAATTTGCGACAGTTGAAAATTATTTTTTGAATAATTTACTATACAAAAGGCAATCCCTGGCGCAATTAAAATTTGCGACAGTTGAAAATTATTTTTTGAATAATTTACTATAGAAAAGGCAATCCCTGGCGCACCTAAAATTTGCGACAGTAAAAAATTATTTTTTGAATAATTTACTATAGAAAAGGCAATCCCTGGCGTATTTAAAATTTGCGACAGTAAAAAATTATTTTTTGAATAATTTACTATAGAAAAGGCAATCCCTGGCGCACTTAAAATTTGCGACAGTAAAAAATTATTTTTTGAATAATTTACTATAGAAAAGGCAATCCCTGGCGCACTTAAAATTTGCGACAGTAAAAAATTATTTTTTGAATAATTTACTATAGAAAAGGCAATCCCTGGCGTATTTAAAATTTGCGACAGTATAAAATTATTTTTTGAATAATTTACTATAGAAAAGGCAAGCCCTGGCGTAATTAAAATTTGCGACAGTATAAAATTATTTTTTGAGTAATTTACTATAGAAAAGGCAATCCCTGGGATATTTAAAATTTGCGACAGTAAAAAATTATTTTTTGAATAATTTACTATAGAAAAGGCAATCCCTGGCGTAATTAAAATTTGCGACAGTTGAAAATTATTTTTTGAATAATTTACTATAGAAAAGGCAATCCCTGGCGCACTTAAAATTTGCGACAAAAAAAAATTTTTTACTGAAAAATTTACTGTAGAAAAGGCAATCCCTGGCGCAATTAAAATTTGCGACAGTAAAAAATTATTTTTTGAATAATTTACTATAGAAAAGGCAATCCCTGGAGCACTTAAAATTTGCGACAGTAAAAAATTATTTTTTAATTTACTATAGAAAAGGCAATCCCTGGCGTAATTAAAATTTGCGACAGTAGAAAATTATTTTTTGAATAATTTATTATAGAAAAGGCAATCCCTGGCGTAATTAAAATTTGCGACAGTAGAAAATTATTTTTTGAATAATTTACTATAGAAAAGGCAATCCCTGGCGTAATTAAAATTTACGACAGTCGAAAATTATTTTTTTGCAAAATTTACTATAGAAAAGGCAATCCCTGGCGTAATTAAAATTTGCGACAGTAAAAAATTATTTTTTGAATAATTTACTATAGAAAAGGCAATCCCTGGCGTAATTAAAATTTGCGACAGTATAAAATTATTTTTTGAGTAATTTACTATAGAAAAGGCAATCCCTGGCGCAATTAAAATTTTCGACAGTAAAAAATTATTTTTTGAATAATTTACTATAGAAAAGGCAATCCCTGGCGTATTTAAAATTTGCGACAGTATAAAATTATTTTTTGAATAATTTACTATAGAAAAGGCAAGCCCTGGCGTAATTAAAATTTGCGACAGTATAAAATTATTTTTTGAGTAATTTACTATAGAAAAGGCAATCCCTGGGATATTTAAAATTTGCGACAGTAAAAAATTATTTTTTGAATAATTTACTATAGAAAAGGCAATCCCTGGCGTAATTAAAATTTGCGACAGTAGAAAATTATTTTTTTGCAAAATTTACTATAGAAAATTATTTTTTGAATAATTTACTATAGAAAAGGCAATCCCTGGCGCACTTAAAATTTGCGATAAAAAAAAAATTTTTACTGAAAAATTTACTGTAGAAAAGGCAATCCCTGGCGCAATTAAAATTTGCGACAGTAAAAAATTATTTTTTGAATAATTTACTATAGAAAAGGCAATCCCTGGCGCACTTAAAATTTGCGACAGTAAAAAATTATTTTTTAATTTACTATAGAAAAGGCAATCCCTGGCGTAATTAAAATTTGCGACAGTAGAAAATTATTTTTTGAATAATTTACTATAGAAAAGGCAATCCCTGGCGTAATTAAAATTTGCGACAGTAGAAAATTATTTTTTGAATAATTTACTATAGAAAAGGCAATCCCTGGCGTAATTAAAATTTGCGACAGTAGAAAATAATTTTTTTGCAAAATTTACTATAGAAAAGGCAATCCCTGGCGTAATTAAAATTTGCGACAGTAAAAAATTATTTTTTGAATAATTTACTATAGAAAAGGCAATCCCTGGCGTATTTAAAATTTGCGACAGTATAAAATTATTTTTTGAATAATTTACTATAGAAAAGGCAATCCCTGGCGTAATTAAAATTTGCGACAGTAGAAAATTATTTTTTGAATAATTTACTATAGAAAAGGCAATCCCTGGCGCAATTAAAATTTGCGACAGTTGAAGTTTATTTTTTGAATAATTTACTATACAAAAGGCAATCCCTGGCGCAATTAAAATTTGCGACAGTTGAAAATTATTTTTTGAATAATTTACTATAGAAAAGGCAATCCCTGGCGCACTTAAAATTTGCGACAGTAAAAAATTATTTTTTGAATAATTTACTATAGAAAAGGCAATCCCTGGCGTATTTAAAATTTGCGACAGTAAAAAATATTTTTTGAATAATTTACTATAGAAAAGGCAATCCCTGGCGCACTTAAAATTTGCGACAGTAAAAAATTATTTTTGAATAATTTACTATAGAAAAGGCAATCCCTAGCGCACTTAAAATTTGCGACAAAAAAAAATTTTTTACTGAAAAATTTACTGTAGAAAAGGCAATCCCTGGCGCAATTAAAATTTGCGACAGTAAAAAATTATTTTTTGAATAATTTACTATAGAAAAGGCAATCCCTGGCGCACTTAAAATTTGCGACAGTAAAAAATTATTTTTTAATTTACTATAGAAAAGGCAATCCCTGGCGTAATTAAAATTTGCGACAGTAGAAAATTATTTTTTGAATAATTTACTATAGAAAAGGCAATCCCTGGCGTAATTAAAATTTGCGACAGTAAAAAATTATTTTTTGAATAATTTACTATAGAAAAGGCAATCCCTGGCGGACTTAAAATTTGCGACAATAAAAAATTATTTTTTGAATAATTTACTATAGAAAAGGCAATCCCTGGCGCACTTAAAATTTGCGACAGTAAAAAATTAGTTTTTGAATAATTTACTATAGAAAAGGCAATCCCTGGCGTATTTAAAATTTGCGACAGTATAAAATTATTTTTTGAATAATTTACTATAGAAAAGGCAAGCCCTGGCGTAATTAAAATTTGCGACAGTATAAAATTATTTTTTGAGTAATTTACTATAGAAAAGGCAATCCCTGGGATATTTAAAATTTGCGACAGTAAAAAATTATTTTTTCAATAATTTACTATAGAAAAGGCAATCCCTGGCGTAATTAAAATTTGCGACAGTTGAAAATTATTTTTTGAATAATTTACTATAGAAAAGGCAATCCCTGGCGCACTTAAAATTTGCGACAAAAAAAAATTTTTTACTGAAAAATTTACTGTAGAAAAGGCAATCCCTGGCGCAATTCAAATTTGCGACAGTAAAAAATTATTTTTTGAATAATTTACTATAGAAAAGGCAATCCCTGGCGCACTTAAAATTTGCGACAGTAAAAAATTATTTTTTAATTTACTATAGAAAAGGCAATCCCTGGCGTAATTAAAATTTGCGACAGTAGAAAATTATTTTTTGAATAATTTACTATAGAAAAGGCAATCCCTGGCGTAATTAAAATTTGCGACAGTAGAAAATTATTTTTTGAATAATTTACTATAGAAAAGGCAATCCCTGGCGTAATTAAAATTTGCGACAGTAGAAAATTATTTTTTTGCAAAATTTACTATAGAAAAGGCAATCCCTGGCGTAATTAAAATTTGCGAAAGTAAAAAATTATTTTTTGAATAATTTACTATAGAAAAGGCAATCCCTGGCGTATTTAAAATTTGCGACAGTATAAAATTATTTTTTGAATAATTTACTATAGAAAAGGCAATCCCTGGCGTAATTAAAATTTGCGACAGTAGAAAATTATTTTTTGAATAATTTACTATAGAAAAGGCAATCCCTGGCGCAATTAAAATTTGCGACAGTTGAAAATTATTTTTTGAATAATTTACTATACAAAAGGCAATCCCTGGCGCAATTAAAATTTGCGACAGTTGAAAATTATTTTTTGAATAATTTACTATAGAAAAGGCAATCCCTGGCGCACTTAAAATTTGCGACAGTAAAAAATTATTTTTTGAATAATTTACTATAGAAAAGGCAATCCCTGGCTTATTTAAAATTTGCGACAGTAAAAAATTATTTTTTGAATAATTTACTATAGAAAAGGCAATCCCTGGCGCACTTAAAATTTGCGACAGTAAAAAATTATTTTTTGAATAATTTACTATAGAAAAGGCAATCCCTGGCGCACTTAAAATTTGCGACAGTAAAAAATTATTTTTTGAATAATTTACTATAGAAAAGGCAATCCCTGGCGTAATTAAAATTTGCGACAGTAGAAAATTATTTTTTGAATAATTTACTATAGAAAAGGCAAGCCCTGGCGTAATTAAAATTTGCGACAGTATAAAATTATTTTTTGAGTAATTTACTATAGAAAAGGCAATCCCTGGGATATTTAAAATTTGCGACAGTAAAAAATTATTTTTTGAATAATTTACTATAGAAAAGGCAATCCCTGGCGTAATTAAAATTTGCGACAGTAAAAAATTATTTATTGAAAAATTTACTGTAGAAAAGGCAATCCCTGGCGCAATTAAAATTTGCGACAGTAAAAAATTATTTTTTGAATAATTTACTATAGAAAAGGCAATCCCTGTCGCACTTAAAATTTGCGACAGTAAAAAATTATTTTTTGAATAATTTACTATAGAAGAGGCAATCCCTGGCGTAATTAAAATTTGCGACAGTAGAAAATTATTTTTTGAATAATTTACTATAGAAAAGGCAATCCCTGGCGTAATTAAAATTTGCGACAGTAGAAAATTATTTTTTGAATAATTTACTATAGAAAAGGCAATCCCTGGCGTAATTAAAATTTGCGACAGTAGAAAATTATTTTTTTGCAAAATTTACTATAGAAAAGGCAATCCCTGGCGTAATTAAAATTTGCGACAGTAAAAAATTATTTTTTGAATAATTTACTATAGAAAAGGCAATCCCTGGCGTATTTAAAATTTGCGACAGTATAAAATTATTTTTTGAATAATTTACTATAGAAAAGGCAATCCCTGGCGTAATTAAAATTTGCGACAGTAGAAAATTATTTTTTGAATAATTTATTATAGAAAAGGCAATCCCTGGCGGATTTGAAATTTGCGACAGTAAAAAATTATTTTTTGAATAATTTATTATAGAAAAGGCAATCCCTGGCGTAATTAAAATTTGCGACAGTTGAAAATTATTTTTTGAATAATTTACTATAGAAAAGGCAATCCCTGGTGTAATTAAAATTTGCGACAGTTGAAAATTATTTTTTGAATAATTTACTATAGAAAAGGCAATCCCTGGCGCACTTAAAATTTGCGACAGTAAAAAATTATTTTTTGAATAATTTACTATAGAAAAGGCAATCCCGGGCGTATTTAAAATTTGCGACAGTAAAAAATTATTTTTTGAATAATTTACTATAGAAAAGGCAATCCCTGGCGGATTTGAAATTTGCGACAGTAAAAAATTATTTTTTGAATAATTTACTATAGAAAAGGCAATCCCTGGCGTATTTAAAATTTGCGACAGTAAAAAATTATTTTTTGAATAATTTACTATAGAAAAGGCAATCCCTGGCGTAATTAAAATTTGCGACAGTAGAAAATTATTTTTTGAATAATTTACTATAGAAAAGGCAATCCCTGGCGTAATTAAAATTTGCGACAGTAGAAAATTATTTTTTTGCAAAAATTACTATAGAAAAGGCAATCCCTGGCGTAATTAAAATTTGCGACAGTAAAAAATTATTTTTTGAATAATTTACTATAGAAAAGGCAATCCCTGGCAAATTTGAAATTTGCGACAGTAAAAAATTATTTTTTGAATAATTTACTATAGAAAAGGCAATCCCTGGCGTAGTTAAAATTTGCGACAGTTGAAAATTATTTTTTGAATAATTTACTATAGAAAAGGCAATCCCTGGCGTAATTAAAATTTGCGACAGTATAAAATTATTTTTTGAATAATTTACTATAGAAAAGGCAATCCCTGGCGCAATTAAAATTTGCGACAGTAAAAAATTAATATTTTGAAAATTTTACTGTAGAAAAGGCAATCCCTGGCGCAATTAAAAGTTGCGATAGTAAAAAATTATTTTTTGAATAATTTACTATAGAAAAGGCAATCCCTGGCGCACTTAAAATTTGCGACAGTAAAAAATTGTTTATTGAAAAATTTACTGTAGAAAAGGCAATCCCTGGCGCAATTAAAATTTGCGACAGTAAAAAATTATTTTTTGAATAATTTACTATAGAAATGGCAATCCCTGGCGCACTTAAAATTTGCGACAGTAAAAAATTATTTTTTGAATAATTTACTATAGAAAAGGCAATCCCTGGCGTAATTAAAATTTGCGACAGTAGAAAATTATTTTTTGAATAATTTACTATAGAAAAGGCAATCCCTGGCGTAATTAAAATTTGCGACAGTAGAAAATTATTTTTTGAATAATTTACTATAGAAAAGGCAATCCCTGGCGTAATTAAAATTTGCGACAGTAGAAAATTATTTTTTTGCAAAATTTACTATAGAAAAGGCAATCCCTGGCGTAATTAAAATTTGCGACAGTAAAAAATTATTTTTTGAATAATTTACTATAGAAAAGGCAATCCCTGGCGTATTTAAAATTTGCGACAGTATAAAATTATTTTTTGAATAATTTACTATAGAAAAGGCAATCCCTGGCGTAATTAAAATTTGCGACAGTAGAAAATTATTTTTTGAATAATTTACTATAGAAAAGGCAATCCCTGGCGGATTTGAAATTTGCGACAGTAAAAAATTATTTTTTGAATAATTTATTATAGAAAAGGCAATCCCTGGCGTAATTAAAATTTGCGACAGTTGAAAATTATTTTTTGAATAATTTACTATAGAAAAGGCAATCCCTGGTGTAATTAAAATTTGCGACAGTTGAAAATTATTTTTTGAATAATTTATTATAGAAAAGGCAATCCCTGGCGCACTTAAAATTTGCGACAGTAAAAAATTATTTTTTGAATAATTTACTATAGAAAAGGCAATCCCTGGCGTATTTAAAATTTGCGACAGTAAAAAATTATTTTTTGAATAATTTACTATAGAAAAGGCAATCCCTGGCGGATTTGAAATTTGCGACAGTAAAAAATTATTTTTTGAATAATTTACTATAGAAAAGGCAATCCCTGGCGTATTTAAAATTTGCGACAGTAAAAAATTATTTTTTGAATAATTTACTATAGAAAAGGCAATCCCTGGCGTAATTAAAATTTGCGACAGTAGAAAATTATTTTTTGAATAATTTACTATAGAAAAGGCAATCCCTGGCGTAATTAAAATTTGCGACAGTAGAAAATTATTTTTTTGCAAAAATTACTATAGAAAAGGCAATCCCTGGCGTAATTAAAATTTGCGACAGTAAAAAATTATTTTTTGAATAATTTACTATAGAAATGGCAATCCCTGGCAAATTTGAAATTTGCGACAGTAAAAAATTATTTTTTGAATAATTTACTATAGAAAAGGCAATCCCTGGCGTAATTAAAATTTGCGACAGTATAAAATTATTTTTTGAATAATTTACTATAGAAAAGGCAATCCCTGGCGCAATTAAAATTTGCGACAGCTGAAAATTATTTTTTGAATAATTTACTGTAGAAAAGGCAATCCCTGGCGCAATTAAAACTTGCGATAGTAAAAAATTATTTCTTGAATAATTTACTATAGAAAAGGCAATCCCTGGCGCACTTAAAATTTGCGACAGTAAAAAATTATTTATTGAAAAATTTACTGTAGAAAAGGCAATCCCTGGCGCAATTAAAACTTGCGACAGTAAAAAATTATTTTTTGAATAATTTACTATAGAAAAGGCAATCCCTGGCGCACTTAAAATTTGCGACAGTAAAAAATTATTTTTTGAATAATTTACTATAGAAAAGGCAATCCCTGGCGTAATTAAAATTTGCGACAGTAGAAAATTATTTTTTGAATAATTTACTATAGAAAAGGCAATCCCTGGGGTAATTAAAATTTGCGACAGTAGAAAATTATTTTTTGAATAATTTACTATAGAAAAGGCAATCCCTGGCGTAATTAAAATTTGCGACAGTAAAAAATTATTTTTTGAATAATTTACTATAGAAATGGCAATCCCTGGCAAATTTGAAATTTGCGACAGTAAAAAATTATTTTTTGAATAATTTACTATAGAAAAGGCAATCCCAGGCGTAATTAAAATTTGCGACAGTAAAAAATTATTTTTTTGCAAAATTTACTATAGAAAAGGCAATCCCTGGCGTAATTAAAATTTGCGACAGTAAAAAATTATTTTTTTAATAATTTACTATAGAAAAGGCAATCCCTGGCGTATTTAAAATTTGCGACAGTATAAAATTATTTTTTGAATAATTTACTATAGAAAAGGCAATCCCTGGCGTAATTAAAATTTGCGACAGTAGAAAATTATTTTTTGAATAATTTACTATAGAAAAGGCAATCCCTGGCGGATTTGAAATTTGCGACAGTAAAAAATTATTTTTTGAATAATTTATTATAGAAAAGGCAATCCCTGGCGTAGTTAAAATTTGCGACAGTTGAAAATTATTTTTTGAATAATTTACTATAGAAAAGGCAATCCCTGGTGTAATTAAAATTTGCGACAGTTGAAAATTATTTTTTGAATAATTTACTATAGAAAAGGCAATCCCTGGCGCACTTAAAATTTGCGACAGTAAAAAATTATTTTTTGAATAATTTACTATAGAAAAGGCAATCCCTGGCGTATTTAAAATTTGCGACAGTAAAAAATTATTTTTTGAATAATTTACTGTAGAAAAGGCAATCCCTGGCGGATTTGAAATTTGCGACAGTAAAAAATTATTTTTTGAATAATTTACTATAGAAAAGGCAATCCCTGGCGTATTTAAAATTTGCGACAGTAAAAAATTATTTTTTGAATAATTTACTATAGAAAAGGCAATCCTTGGCGTAATTAAAATTTGCGACAGTAGAAAATTATTTTTTGAATAATTTACTATAGAAAAGGCAATCCCTGGCGTAATTAAAATTTGCGACAATAGAAAATTATTTTTTTGCAAAAATTACTATAGAAAAGGCAATCCCTGGCGTAATTAAAATTTGCGACAGTAAAAAATTATTTTTTGAATAATTTACTATAGAAATGGCAATCCCTGGCAAATTTGAAATTTGCGACAGTAAAAAATTATTTTTTGAATAATTTACTATAGAAAAGGCAATTCCTGGCGTAATTAAAATTTGCGACAGTTGAATATTATTTTTTGAATAATTTACTATAGAAAAGGCAATCCCTGGCGTAATTAAAATTTGCGACAGTATAAAATTATTTTTTGAATAATTTACTATAGAAAAGGCAATCCCTGGCGCAATTAAAATTTGCGACAGCTGAAAATTATTTTTTGAATAATTTACTGTAGAAAAGGCAATCCTTGGCGCAATTAAAACTTGCGATAGTAAAAAATTATTTCTTGAATAATTTACTATAGAAAAGGCAATCCCTGGCGCACTTAAAATTTGCGACAGTAAAAAATTATTTATTGAAAAATTTACTGTAGAAACGGCAATCCCTGGCGCAATTAAAACTTGCGACAGTAAAAAATTATTTTTTGAATAATTTACTATAGAAAAGGCAATCCCTGGCGCACTTAAAATTTGCGACAGTAAAAAATTATTTTTTGAATAATTTACTATAGAAAAGGCAATCCCTGGCGGAATTAAAATTTGCGACAGTAGAAAATTATTTTTTGAATAATTTACTATAGAAAAGGCAATCCCTGGGGTAATTAAAATTTGCGACAGTAGAAAATTATTTTTTGAATAATTTACTATAGAAAAGGCAATCCCTGGCTTAATTAAAATTTGCGACAGTAGAAAATTATTTTTTTGCAAAATTTACTATAGAAAAGGCAATCCCTGGCGTAATTAAAATTTGCGACAGTAAAAAATTATTTTTGAATAATTTACTATAGAAAAGGCAATCCCTGGCGTATTTAAAATTTGCGACAGTATGAAATTATTTTTTGAATAATTTACTATAGAAAAGGCAATCCCTGGCGTAATTAAAATTTGCGACAGTAGAAAATTATTTTTTGAATAATTTACTATAGAAAAGGCAATCCCTGGCGGATTTGAAATTTGCGACAGTAAAAAATTATTTTTTGAATAATTTATTATAGAAAAGGCAATCCCTGGCGTAATTAAAATTTGCGACAGTTGAAAATTATTTTTTGAATAATTTACTACAGAAAAGGCAATCCCTGGTGTAATTAAAATTTGCGACAGTTGAAAATTATTTTTTGAATAATTTACTATAGAAAAGCCAATCCCTGGCGCACTTAAAATTTGCGACAGTAAAAAATTATTTTTGAATAATTTACTATAGAAAAGGCAATCCCTGGCGTATTTAAAATTTGCGACAGTAAAAAATTATTTTTTGAATAATTTACTATAGAAAAGGCAATCCCTGGCGGATTTGAAATTTGCGACAGTAAAAAATTATTTTTTGAATAATTTACTATAGAAAAGGCAATCCCTGGCGTATTTAAAATTTGCGACAGTAAAAAATTATTTTTTGAATAATTTACTATAGAAAAGGCAATCCCTGGCGTAATTAAAATTTGCGACAGTAGAAAATTATTTTTTGAATAATTTACTATAGAAAAGGCAATCCCTGGCGTAATTAAAATTTGCGACAGTAGAAAATTATATTTTTGCAAAAATTACTATAGAAAAGGCAATCCCTGGCGTAATTAAAATTTGCGACAGTAAAAAATTATTTTTTGAATAATTTACTATAGAAATGGCAATCCCTGGCAAATTTGAAATTTGCGACAGTAAAAAATTATTTTTTGAATAATTTACTATAGAAAAGGCAATCCCTGGCGTAATTAAAATTTGCGACAGTTGAATATTATTTTTTGAATAATTTACTATAGAAAAGGCAATCCCTGGCGTAATTAAAATTTGCGACAGTATAAAATTATTTTTTGAATAATTTACTATAGAAAAGGCAATCCCTGGCGCAATTAAAATTTGCGACAGCTGAAAATTATTTTTTGAATAATTTACTATAGAAAAGGCAATCCCTGGCGGATTTGAAATTTGCGACAGTTGAAAATTATTTCTTGAATAATTTACTATAGAAAAGGCAATACCTGGCGTAATTAAAATTTGCGACAGTAAAAAATTAGTTTTTGAATAATTTACTATAGAAAAGGCAATCCCTGGCGGATTTGAAATTTGCGAGAGTAAAAAATTTTTTTTGAATAATTTACTATAGAAAAGGCAGTCCCTGGCGCAATTAAAATTTGCGACAGTTGAAAATTATTTTTTGAATAATTTACCATAGAAAAGGCAATCCCTGGCGTAATTAAAATTTGCGACAGTATAAAATTATTTTTTGAATAATTTACTATAGAAAAGGCAATCCCTGGCGTATTTAAAATTTGCGACAGTAAAAAATTAATATTTTGAAAATTTTACTGTAGAAAAGGCAATACCTGGCGCAATTAAAACTTGCGATAGTAAAAAATTATTTTTTGAATAATTTACTATAGAAAAGGCAATCCCTGGCGGATTTGAACTTTGCGACAGTAAAAAATTATTTTTTGAATAATTTACTATAGAAAAGGCAATCCGTGGCGTAGTTAAAATTTGCGACAGTTGAAAATTATTTTTTGAATAATTTACTATAGAAAAGGCAATCCCTGGCGTATTTAAAATTTGTGACAGTATAAAATTATTTTTTGAATAATTTACTATAGAAAAGGCAATCCCTGGCGTAATTAAAATTTGCGACAGTAAAAAATTATTTTTTGAATAATTTACTATAGAAAAGGCAATCCCTGGCGCACTTAAAATTTGCGACAATAAAAAATTATTTTTTGAATAATTTACTATAGAAAAGGCAATCCCTGGCGTAATTAAAATTTGCGACAGTAGAAAATTATTTTTTGAATAATTTACTGTAGAAAAGCCAATTCCTGGCGTAATTAAAATTTGCGACAGTAGAAAATTATTTTTTGAATAATTTACTATAGAAAAGGCAATCCCTGGCGTAATTAAAATTTGCGACAGTAGAAAATTATTTTTTGAATAATTTACTATAGAAAAGGCAATCCCTGGCGGATTTGAAATTTGCGACAGTAAAAAATTATTTTTTGAATAATTTATTATACAAAAGGCAATCCCTGGCGTAACTAAAATTTGCGACAGTTGAAAATTATTTTTTGAATAATTTACTATAGAAAAGGCAATCCCTGGCGTAATTAAAATTTGCGACAGTTGAAAATTATTTTTTGAATAATTTACTATCGAAAAGGCAATCCCTGGCGCACTTAAAATTTGCGACAGTAAAAAATTATTTTTTGAATAATTTACTATAGAAAAGGCAATCCCTGGCGTATTTAAAATTTGCGACAGTAAAAAATTATTTTTTGAATAATTTACTATAGAAAAGGCAATCCCTGGCGGATTTGAAATTTGCGACAGTAAAAAATTATTTTTTGAATAATTTACTATAGAAAAGGCAATCCCTGGCGTATTTAAAATTTGTGACAGTATAAAATTATTTTTTGAATAATTTACTATAGAAAAGGCAATCCCTGGCGTAATTAAAATTTGCGACAGTAAAAAATTATTTTTTGAATAATTTACTATAGAAAAGGCAATCCCTGGCGCACTTAAAATTTGCGACAATAAAAAATTATTTTTTGAATAATTTACTATAGAAAAGGCAATCCCTGGCGTAATTAAAATTTGCGACAGTAGAAAATTATTTTTTGAATAATTTACTGTAGAAAAGCCAATTCCTGGCGTAATTAAAATTTGCGACAGTAGAAAATTATTTTTTGAATAATTTACTATAGAAAAGGCAATCACTGGCGTAATTAAAATTTGCGACAGTAGAAAATTATTTTTTTGCAAAATTTACTATAGAAAAGGCAATCCCTGGCGTAATTAAAATTTGCGACAGTAAAAAATTATTTTTTGAATAATTTACTATAGAAAAGGCAATCCCTGGCGTATTTAAAATTTGCGACA
>CAWVNZ010001179.1:0-35824 GCA_963930735.1 Dioctria linearis
GGCGCAATTAAAATTTGCGACAATAAAAAATTAATTTGTGAATAATTTACTATAGAAAAGGCAATCCCTGGCGTAATTAAAATTTGCGACAGTATAAAATTATTTTTTGTAAAATTTACTGTAGAAAAGGCAATACCTGGCGCAATTAAAATTTGCGAGAGTAAAAAATTAATTTGTGAAAAATTTACTATAGAAAAGGCAATCCCTGGCGCAATTAAAATTTGCGACAGTAAAAAATTATTTTTTGAAAAATTTACTGTAGAAAAGGCAACCCTTGGCGTAATTAAAATTTGCGACAGTAAAAAATTATTTTTTGAATAATTTACTATAGAAGAGGCAATCCCTGGCGCAATTAAAATTTGCGACAGTAAAAAATTATTTTTTTGCAAAATTTACTATAGAAAAGGCAATCCCTGGCGTATTTAAAATTTGCGGCAGTATAAAATTATTTTTTGTAAAATTTACTATAGAAAAGACAATCCCTGTCGTATTTAAAATTTGCGACAGTAAAAAATTATTTTTTGAAAAATTTACTGTACAAAAGGCAATCCCTGGCGTAATTAAAATTTGCGAGAGTAAAAAATTATTTTTTGAAAAATTTACTAAAGAAAAGGCAATCGCTGGCGCAGTTAAAATTTGCGACAGTAAAAAATTATTTTTTGAAAAATTTACTGTAGAAAAGGCAATCCCTGGCGCAATTAAAATTTGCGACAGTAAAAAAATAATTTGTGAAAAATTTACTATAGAAAAGCCAATCCCTGGCACAATTAAAATTTGCGACAGTAAAAAAATTATTTTTTGAAAAATTTACTCTATAAAAGGCAATCCCTGGCGCAATTAAAATTTGCGACAGTGTAAAATTAAATTTTGAAAAATTTATTATAGAAAAGGCAATCCCTGGCGTATTTAAAATTTGCGACTGTAAAAAATTATTTTTTGAATAATTTACTATAGAAAAGGAAATCCCTGGCGCAATTAAAATTTGCGACAGTAAAAAATTATTTTTTGAAAAATTTACTGTAGAAAAGGCAATCCCTGGCGTAATTAAAATTTGCGACAGTAATTATTTTTTGCAAAATTTACTATAGAAAAGCAATCCCTGGCGCAATTAAAATTTGCGACAGTAAAAAATTATTTTTTGAAAAATTTACTGTAGAAAAGGCAATCCCTGCCGCAATTAAAATATGCGACAGTAAAAAATTATTATTTGAATGATTTACTATAGAAAAGGCAATCCCTGGCGCAATTAAAATTTGCGACAGTAAAAAATTTACTGTAGAAAAGGCAATCCCTGGCGTTTTAAAATTTGCTACAGTAAAAAATTATTTTTTGAAAAATTTACTATAGAAAAGGCAATCCCTGGCGCAATTAAAATTTGCGACAGTAGAAAATTATTTTTTGAAAAATTTACTGTAGAAAAGGCAATCCCTGGCGCAACTAAATTTGCGACAGTAAAATATTGTTTTTTTGAAAAATTTACTGTAGAAAAGGCAATCCCTGGCGAAATTAAAATTTGCGACAGTAAAAAATTATTTTTTTGAAAAATTTACTATAGAAAAGGCAATCCCTGGCGTAGTTAAAATTTGCGACAGTAAAAAATTATTTTTTGAATAATTTACTATAGAAAAGGCAATCCCTGGCGTATTTAAAATTTGCGAGAGTAAAAAATTAATTTTTGAAAAATTTACTATAGAAAAGGCAATCCCTGGCGTAATTAAAATTTGCGACAGTATAAAATTATTTTTTGTAAAATTTACTGTAGAAAAGGCAATCCCTGGCGCAATTAAAATTTGCGACAGTAAAAAATTATTTTTTGAAAAATTTACTATATAAAAGGCAATCCCTGGCGAATTTAAAATTTGCGACAGTAAAAAATTAATTTTTGAATAATTTAGTATAGAAAAGGACAATCCCTGGCGGATTTAAAATTTGCGACAGTAAAAAATTAATTTTTGAAAAAATTTACTGTAGAAAAGGCAATCCCTGGCGCAATTAAAATTTGCGACAGTAAAAAATTATTTTTTTGCAAAATTTACTATAGAAAAGGCAATCTCTGGCGTATTTGAAATTTGCGACAGTATAGAATTAATTTGTGAAAAAATTTACTATAGAAAAGACAATCCCTGGCGCAATTAAAATTTGCGACAGTAAAAAATTATTTTTTGAAAAATTTACTATAGAAAAGGAAACCCCTGGCGCAATTAAAATTTGCGACAGTAGAAAATTATTTTTTGAAAAATTTACTGTAGAAAAGGCAATCCCTGGCGCAATTAAAATTTGCGACAGTAAAACATTATTTTTTGAAAAATTTACTATAGAAAAGGCAATCCCTGGCGCAATTAAAATTTGCGACAGTAGAAAATTATTTTTTGAAAAATTTACTGTAGAAAAGGCAATCCCTGGCGCAATTAAAATTTGCGACAGTAAAACATTATTTTTTGAAAAATTTACTATAGAAAAGGCAATCCCTGGCGCAATTAAAATTTGCGACAGTAGAAAATTATTTTTTGAAAAATTTACTGTAGAAAAGGCAATCCCTGGCGTATTTAAAATTTGCGACAGTAAAAAATTATTTTTTGAAAAATTTACTATAGAAAAGGCAATCCCTGGCGCAATTAAAATTTGCGACAGTAGAAAATTATTTTTTGAAAAATTTACTATAGAAAAGGCAATCCCTGGCGCAATTAAAATTTGCGACAGTAAAAAATTATTTTTTGAAAAATTTACTATAGAAAAGGCAATCCCTGGCGCAATTAAAATTTGCGACATTAAAAAATTATTTTTTTGAAAAATTTACTATAGAAAAGGCAATCCCTGGCGTAATTAAAATTTGCGACAGTAAAAAATTATTTTTTGAATAATTTACTATAGAAAAGGCAATCCCTGGCGTATTTAAAATTTGCGACAGTAAAAAATTAATTTGTGAAAAATTTACTACAGAAAAAGCAATCCCTGGCGCAATTAAAATTTGCGACAGTAAAATATTATTTTTTGAAAAATTTACTGTAGAAAAGGCAATCCCTGCCGCAATTAAAATTTGCGACAGTAGAAAATTATTTTTTTGCAAAATTTACTATAGAAAAGGCAATCCCTGGCATATTTAAAATTTGCGACAGTATAAAATTATTTTTTGTAAAATTTACTATAGAAAAGACAATCCCTGGCGTATTTAAAATTTGCGACAATATAAAAATATTTTTTGTAAAATTTACTATAGAAAAGACAATCCCTGGCGTATTTAAAACTTGCGACAGTAAAAAATTATTTTTTGAAAAATTTACTGCAGAAAAGGCAATCCCTGGCGTAATTAAAATTTGCGACAGTAAGAAATTATTTTTTGAAAAATTTACTATAGAAAAGGCAATCCCTGGCGCAATTAAAATTTTGCGACAGTAGAAAATTATTTTTTGAAAAATTTACTGTAGAAAAGGCAATCCCTGGCGCAATTAAAATTTGCGACAATAAAAAATTAATTTGTGAATAATTTACTATAGAAAAGGCAATCCCTGGCGTAATTATAATTTGCGACAATAAAAAATTATTTTTTGAAAAATTTACTATAGAAAAGACAATCCCTGGCGTAATTAAAATTTGCGACAGTAAAAAAATTAATTTTTTGAATAATTTACTATAGAAAAGGCAATCCCTGGCGCAATTAAAAGTTGCGACAGTAAAAAAATTATTTTTTTGAATAATTTACTATAGAAAAAGCGATCCCTGGCGTATTTAAAATTTGCGACAGTAAAAAATTAATTTGTGAAAAATTTACTATAGAAAAGGCAATCCCTGGCGTATTTAAAATTTGCGACAGTAACAAATTAATTTTTTTCAAAATTTACTATAGAAAAGCAATCCCTGGCGTAATTAAAATTTGCGACAGTAAAAAATCATTTTTTGAAAAATTTACTATAGAAAAGGTAATCCCTGGCGTATTTAAAATTTGCGACAGTAGAAAATTATTTTTTGAAAAAATTACTGTAGAAAAGGCAATCCCTGGCGTAATTAAAATTTGCGACAGTAAAAAATTATTTTTTTGAATAATTTACTATAGAAAAAGCGATACCTGGCGTATTTAAAATTTGCGACAGTAAAAAATTAATTTGTGAAAAATTTACTATAGACAAGGCAATCCCTGGCGTATTTAAAATTTGCGACAGTAACAAATTAATTTTTTGCAAAATTTACTATAGAAAAGCAATCCCTGGCGTAATTAAAATTTGCGACAGTAAAAAATCATTTTTTGAAAAATTTACTATAGAAAAGGTAATCCCTGGCGTATTTAAAATTTGCGACAGTAGAAAATTATTTTTTGAAAAAATTACTGTAGAAAAGGCAATCCCTGGCGTAATTAAAATTTGCGACAGTAAAAAATGATTTTTTTGCAAAATTTACTATAGAAAAGGCAATCCCTGGCGCAATTAAAATTTGCGACAATAAAAAAATATTTTTTTGCAAAATTTACTATAGAAAAGGCAATCCCTGGCCTATTTAAAATTTGCGACAGTATAAAATTATTTTTTGTAAAATTTACTGTAGAAAAGGCAATACCTGGCGCAATTAAAATTTGCGAGAGTAAAAAATTAATTTGTGAAAAATTTACTATAGAAAAGGCAATCCCTGGCGCAATTAAAATTTGCGACAGTAAAAAATTATTTTTTTGAAAAATTTACTGTAGAAAAGGCAACCCCTTGACGTAATTAAAATTTGCGACAGTAAAAAAATTATTTTTTGAATAATTTACTATAGAAAAGGCAATCCCTGGCGTATTTAAAATTTGCGAGAGTAAAAAATTAATTTTTGAAAAATTTACTATAGAAAAGGCAATCCCTGGCGTAATTAAAATTTGCGACAGTATAAAATTATTTTTTGTAAAATTTACTGTAGAAAAGGCAATCCCTGGCGCAATTAAAATTTGCGACAGTAAAAAATTATTTTTTGAAAAATTTACTATATAAAAGGCAATCCCTGGCGAATTTAAAATTTGCGACAGTAAAAAATTAATTTTTGAATAATTTAGTATAGAAAAGACAATCCCTGGCGGATTTAAAATTTGCGACAGTAAAAAATTAATTTTTGAAAAATTTACTGTAGAAAAGGCAATCCCTGGCGCAATTAAAATTTGCGACAGTAAAAAATTATTTTTTTGCAAAATTTACTATAGAAAAGGCAATCTCTGGCGTATTTGAAATTTGCGACAGTATAAAATTAATTTGTGAAAAATTTACTATAGAAAAGACAATCCCTGGCGCAATTAAAATTTGCGACAGTAAAAAATTATTTTTTGAAAAATTTACTATAGAAAAGGAAACCCCTGGCGCAATTAAAATTTGCGACAGTAGAAAATTATTTTTTGAAAAATTTACTGTAGAAAAGGCAATCCCTGGCGCAATTAAAATTTGCGACAGTAAAACATTATTTTTTGAAAAATTTACTATAGAAAAGGCAATCCCTGGCGCAATTAAAATTTGCGACAGTAGAAAATTATTTTTTGAAAAATTTACTGTAGAAAAGGCAATCCCTGGCGCAATTAAAATTTGCGACAGTAAAACATTATTTTTTGAAAAATTTACTATAGAAAAGGCAATCCCTGGCGCAATTAAAATTTGCGACAGTAGAAAATTATTTTTTGAAAAATTTACTGTAGAAAAGGCAATCCCTGGCGTATTTAAAATTTGCGACAGTAAAAAATTATTTTTTGAAAAATTTACTATAGAAAAGGCAATCCCTGGCGCAATTAAAATTTGCGACAGTAGAAAATTATTTTTTGAAAAATTTACTATAGAAAAGGCAATCCCTGGCGCAATTAAAATTTGCGACAGTAAAAAATTATTTTTTGAAAAATTTACTATATAAAAGGCAATCCCTGGCGAATTTAAAATTTGCGACAGTAAAAAATTAATTTTTGAATAATTTAGTATAGAAAAGAGCAATCCCTGGCGTAATTAAAATTTGCGACAGTAAAAAATTATTTTTTGAATAATTTACTATAGAAAAGGCAATCCCTGGCGTATTTAAAATTTGCGACAGTAAAAAATTAATTTGTGAAAAATTTACTACAGAAAAAGCAATCCCTGGCGCAATTAAAATTTGCGACAGTAAAATATTATTTTTTGAAAAATTTACTGTAGAAAAGGCAATCCCTGCCGCAATTAAAATTTGCGACAGTAGAAAATTATTTTTTTGCAAAATTTACTATAGAAAAGGCAATCCCTGGCATATTTAAAATTTGCGACAGTATAAAATTATTTTTTGTAAAATTTACTATAGAAAAGACAATCCCTGGCGTATTTAAAATTTGCGACAATATAAAAATATTTTTTGTAAAATTTACTATAGAAAAGACAATCCCTGGCGTATTTAAAACTTGCGACAGTAAAAAATTATTTTTTGAAAAATTTACTGTAGAAAAGGCAATCCCTGGCGCAATTAAAATTTGCGACAATAAAAAATTAATTTGTGAATAATTTACTACAGAAAAGGCAATCCCTGGCGTAATTAAAATTTGCGACAGTAAAAAATTATTTTTTGAAAAATTTACTATAGAAAAGACAATCCCTGGCGTAATTAAAATTTGCGACAGTAAAAAATTAATTTTTTGAATAATTTACTATAGAAAAGGCAATCCCTGGCGCAATTAAAATTTGCGACAGTAAAAAATTATTTTTTTGAATAATTTACTATAGAAAAAGCGATCCCTGGCGTATTTAAAATTTGCGACAGTAAAAAATTAATTTGTGAAAAATTTACTATAGAAAAGGCAATCCCTGGCGTATTTAAAATTTGCGACAGTAACAAATTAATTTTTTGAAAAATTTACTATAGAAAAGCAATCCCTGGCGTAATTAAAATTTGCGACAGTAAAAAATCATTTTTTGAAAAATTTACTATAGAAAAGGTAATCCCTGGCGTATTTAAAATTTGCGACAGTAGAAAATTATTTTTTGAAAAAATTACTGTAGAAAAGGCAATCCCTGGCGTAATTAAAATTTGCGACAGTAAAAAATGATTTTTTTGCAAAATTTACTATAGAAAAGGCAATCCCTGGCGCAATTAAAATTTGCGACAATAAAAAAATATTTTTTTGCAAAATTTACTATAGAAAAGGCAATCCCTGGCCTATTTAAAATTTGCGACAGTATAAAATTATTTTTTGTAAAATTTACTGTAGAAAAGGCAATACCTGGCGCAATTAAAATTTGCGAGAGTAAAAAATTAATTTGTGAAAAATTTACTATAGAAAAGGCAATCCCTGGCGCAATTAAAATTTGCGACAGTAAAAAATTATTTTTTTGAAAAATTTACTGTAGAAAAGGCAACCCTTGACGTAATTAAAATTTGCGACAGTAAAAAATTATTTTTTGAATAATTTACTATAGAAAAGGCAATCCCTGGCGCAATTAAAATTTGCGACAGTAAAAAATTATTTTTTTGCAAAATTTACTATAAAAAAGGCAATCCCTGGCGTATTTAAAATTTGCGGCAGTATAAAATTATTTTTTGTAAAATTTACTATAGAAAAGACAATCCCTGTCGTATTTAAAATTTGCGACAGTAAAAAATTATTTTTTGAAAAATTTACTGTAGAAAAGGCAATCCCTGGCGTAATTAAAATTTGCGACAGTAAAAAATTATTTTTTGAAAAATTTACTATAGAAAAGGCAATCCCTGGCGCAGTTAAAATTTGCGACAGTAAAAAATTATTTTTTGAAAAATTTACTGTAGAAAAGGCAATCCTTGGCGCAATTAAAATTTGCGACAGTAAAAAAATAATTTGTGAAAAATTTACTATAGAAAAGGCAATCCCTGGCACAATTAAAATTTGCGACAGTAAAAAATTATTTTTTGAAAAATTTACTCTATAAAAGGCAATCCCTGGCGCAATTAAAATTTGCGACAGTATAAAATTAAATTTTGAAAAATTTATTATAGAAAAGGCAATCCCTGGCGTATTTAAAATTTGCGACTGTAAAAAATTATTTTTTGCAAAATTTACTATAGAAAAGCAATCCCTGGCGCAATTAAAACTTGCGACAGTAAAAAATTATTTTTTGAAAAATTTACTGTAGAAAAGGCAATCCCTGCCGCAATTAAAATATGCGACAGTAAAAAATTATTATTTGAATGATTTACTATAGAAAAGGCAATCCCTGGCGCAATTAAAATTTGCGACAGTAAAAAATTTACTGTAGAAAAGGCAATCCCTGGCGTATTTAAAATTTGCTACAGTAAAAAATTATTTTTTGAAAAATTTACTATAGAAAAGGCAATCCCTGGCGCAATTAAAATTTGCGACAGTAGAAAATTATTTTTTGAAAAATTTACTGTAGAAAAGGCAATCCCTGGCGCAACTAAATTTGCGACAGTAAAATATTGTTTTTTGAAAAATTTACTGTAGAAAAGGCAATCCCTGGCGAAATTAAAATTTGCGACAGTAAAAAATTATTTTTTTGAAAAATTTACTATAGAAAAGGCAATCCCTGGCGTAATTAAAATTTGCGACAGTATAAAATTATTTTTTGTAAAATTTACTGTAGAAAAGGCAATCCCTGGCGCAATTAAAATTTGCGACAGTAAAAAATTATTTTTTGAAAAATTTACTATATAAAAGGCAATCCCTGGCGAATTTAAAATTTGCGACAGTAAAAAATTAATTTTTGAATAATTTAGTATAGAAAAGACAATCCCTGGCGGATTTAAAATTTGCGACAGTAAAAAATTAATTTTTGAAAAATTTACTGTAGAAAAGGCAATCCCTGGCGCAATTAAAATTTGCGACAGTAAAAAATTATTTTTTTTGCAAAATTTACTATAGAAAAGGCAATCTCTGGCGTATTTGAAATTTGCGACAGTATAAAATTAATTTGTGAAAAATTTACTATAGAAAAGACAATCCCTGGCGCAAATAAAATTTGCGACAGTAAAAAATTATTTTTTGAAAAATTTACTATAGAAAAGGAAACCCCTGGCGCAATTAAAATTTGCGACAGTAGAAAATTATTTTTTGAAAAATTTACTGTAGAAAAGGCAATCCCTGGCGCAATTAAAATTTGCGACAGTAAAACATTATTTTTTGAAAAATTTACTATAGAAAAGGCAATCCCTGGCGCAATTAAAATTTGCGACAGTAGAAAATTATTTTTTGAAAAATTTACTGTAGAAAAGGCAATCCCTGGCGCAATTAAAATTTGCGACAGTAAAACATTATTTTTTGAAAAATTTACTATAGAAAAGGCAATCCCTGGCGCAATTAAAATTTGCGACAGTAGAAAATTATTTTTTGAAAAATTTACTGTAGAAAAGGCAATCCCTGGCGTATTTAAAATTTGCGACAGTAAAAAATTATTTTTTGAAAAATTTACTATAGAAAAGGCAATCCCTGGCGCAATTAAAATTTGCGACAGTAGAAAATTATTTTTTGAAAAATTTACTATAGAAAAGGCAATCCCTGGCGCAATTAAAATTTGCGACAGTAAAAAATTATTTTTTGAAAAATTTACTATAGAAAAGGCAATCCCTGGCGCAATTAAAATTTGCGACATTAAAAAATTATTTTTTTGCAAAATTTACTATAGAAAAGGCAATCCCTGGCGTAATTAAAATTTGCGACAGTAAAAAATTATTTTTTGAATAATTTACTATAGAAAAGGCAATCCCTGGCGTATTTAAAATTTGCGACAGTAAAAAATTAATTTGTGAAAAATTTACTACAGAAAAAGCAATCCCTGGCGCAATTAAAATTTGCGACAGTAAAATATTATTTTTTGAAAAATTTACTGTAGAAAAGGCAATCCCTGCCGCAATTAAAATTTGCGACAGTAGAAAATTATTTTTTTGCAAAATTTACTATAGAAAAGCAATCCCTGGCATATTTAAAATTTGCGACAGTATAAAATTATTTTTTGTAAAATTTACTATAGAAAAGACAATCCCTGGCGTATTTAAAATTTGCGACAATATAAAAATATTTTTTGTAAAATTTACTATAGAAAAGACAATCCCTGGCGTATTTAAAACTTGCGACAGTAAAAAATTATTTTTTGAAAAATTTACTGTAGAAAAGGCAATCCCTGGCGCAATTAAAATTTGCGACAATAAAAAATTAATTTGTGAATAATTTACTATAGAAAAGGCAATCCCTGGCGTAATTAAAATTTGCGACAGTAAAAAATTAATTTTTTGAATAATTTACTATAGAAAAGGCAATCCCTGGCGCAATTAAAATTTGCGACAGTAAAAAATTATTTTTTTGAATAATTTACTATAGAAAAAGCGATCCCTGGCGTATTTAAAATTTGCGACAGTAAAAAATTAATTTGTGAAAAATTTACTATAGAAAAGGCAATCCCTGGCGTATTTAAAATTTGCGACAGTAACAAATTAATTTTTTGAAAAATTTACTATAGAAAAGCAATCCCTGGCGTAATTAAAATTTGCGAGAGTAAAAAATCATTTTTTGAAAAATTTACTATAGAAAAGGTAATCCCTGGCGTATTTAAAATTTGCGACAGTAGAAAATTATTTTTTGAAAAAATTACTGTAGAAAAGGCAATCCCTGGCGTAATTAAAATTTGCGACAGTAAAAAATGATTTTTTTGCAAAATTTACTATAGAAAAGGCAATCCCTGGCGCAATTAAAATTTGCGACAATAAAAAAATATTTTTTTGCAAAATTTACTATAGAAAAGGCAATCCCTGGCCTATTTAAAATTTGCGACAGTATAAAATTATTTTTTGTAAAATTTACTGTAGAAAAGGCAATACCTGGCGCAATTAAAATTTGCGAGAGTAAAAAATTAATTTGTGAAAAATTTACTATAGAAAAGGCAATCCCTGGCGCAATTAAAATTTGCGACAGTAAAAAATTATTTTTTTGAAAAATTTACTGTAGAAAAGGCAACCCTTGACGTAATTAAAATTTGCGACAGTAAAAAATTATTTTTTGAATAATTTACTATAGAAAAGGCAATCCCTGGCGCAATTAAAATTTGCGACAGTAAAAAATTATTTTTTTGCAAAATTTACTATAAAAAAGGCAATCCCTGGCGTATTTAAAATTTGCGGCAGTATAAAATTATTTTTTGTAAAATTTACTATAGAAAAGACAATCCCTGGCGTATTTAAAACTTGCGACAGTAAAAAATTATTTTTTGAAAAATTTACTGTAGAAAAGGCAATCCCTGGCGCAATTAAAATTTGCGACAATAAAAAATTTATTTGTGAATAATTTACTATAGAAAAGGCAATCCCTGGCGTAATTAAAATTTGCGACAGTAAAAAATTATTTTTTGAAAAATTTACTATAGAAAAGACAATCCCTGGCGTAATTAAAATTTGCGACAGTAAAAAATTAATTTTTTGAATAATTTACTATAGAAAAGGCAATCCCTGGCGCAATTAAAATTTGCGACAGTAAAAAATTATTTTTTGAAAAATTTACTATAGAAAAGGCAATCCCTGGCGTAATTAAAATTTGCGACAGTAAGAATTTATTTTTTGAAAAATTTACTATAGAAAAGGCAATCCCTGGCGCAATTAAAATTTGCGACAGTAGAAAATTATTTTTTGAAAAATTTACTGTAGAAAAGGCAATCCCTGGCGCAATTAAAATTTGCGACAATAAAAAATTAATTTGTGAATAATTTACTATAGAAAAGGCAATCCCTGGCGTAATTAAAATTTGCGACAGTAAAAAATTATTTTTTGAAAAATTTACTATAGAAAAGACAATCCCTGGCGTAATTAAAATTTGCGACAGTAAAAAATTAATTTTTTGAATAATTTACTATAGAAAAGGCAATCCCTGGCGCAATTAAAATTTGCGACAGTAAAAAATTATTTTTTTAAATAATTTACTATAGAAAAAGCGATCCCTGGCGTATTTAAAATTTGCGACAGTAAAAAATTAATTTGTGAAAAATTTACTATAGAAAAGGCAATCCCTGGCGTATTTAAAATTTGCGACAGTAACAAATTAATTTTTTGAAAAATTTACTATAGAAAAGCAATCCCTGGCGTAATTAAAATTTGCGACAGTAAAAAATCATTTTTTGAAAAATTTACTATAGAAAAGGTAATCCCTGGCGTATTTAAAATTTGCGACAGTAGAAAATTATTTTTTGAAAAAATTACTGTAGAAAAGGCAATCCCTGGCGTAATTAAAATTTGCGACAGTAAAAAATGATTTTTTTGCAAAATTTACTATAGAAAAGGCAATCGCTGGCGCAATTAAAATTTGCGACAATAAAAAAATATTTTTTTGCAAAATTTACTATAGAAAAGGCAATCCCTGGCCTATTTAAAATTTGCGACAGTATAAAATTATTTTTTGTAAAATTTACTGTAGAAAAGGCAATACCTGGCGCAATTAAAATTTGCGAGAGTAAAAAATTAATTTGTGAAAAATTTACTATAGAAAAGGCAATCCCTGGCGCAATTAAAATTTGCGACAGTAAAAAATTATTTTTTTGAAAAATTTACTGTAGAAAAGGCAACCCTTGACGTAATTAAAATTTGCGACAGTAAAAAATTATTTTTTGAATAATTTACTATAGAAAAGGCAATCCCTGGCGCAATTAAAATTTGCGACAGTAAAAAATTATTTTTTTGCAAAATTTACTATAAAAAAGGCAATCCCTGGCGTATTTAAAATTTGCGGCAGTATAAAATTATTTTTTGTAAAATTTACTATAGAAAAGACAATCCCTGTCGTATTTAAAATTTGCGACAGTAAAAAATTATTTTTTGAAAAATTTACTGTAGAAAAGGCAATCCCTGGCGTAATTAAAATTTGCGACAGTAAAAAATTATTTTTTGAAAAATTTACTATAGAAAAGGCAATCCCTGGCGCAGTTAAAATTTGCGACAGTAAAAAATTATTTTTTGAAAAATTTACTGTAGAAAAGGCAATCCTTGGCGCAATTAAAATTTGCGACAGTAAAAAAATAATTTGTGAAAAATTTACTATAGAAAAGGCAATCCGTGGCACAATTAAAATTTGCGACCGTAAAAAATTATTTTTTGAAAAATTTACTCTATAAAAGGCAATCCCTGGCGCAATTAAAATTTGCGACAGTATAAAATTAAATTTTGAAAAATTTATTATAGAAAAGGCAATCCCTGGCGTATTTAAAATTTGCGACTGTAAAAAATTATTTTTTGCAAAATTTACTATAGAAAAGCAATCCCTGGCGCAATTAAAACTTGCGACAGTAAAAAATTATTTTTTGAAAAATTTACTGTAGAAAAGGCAATCCCTGCCGCAATTAAAATATGCGACAGTAAAAAATTATTATTTGAATGATTTACTATAGAAAAGGCAATCCCTGGCGCAATTAAAATTTGCGACAGTAAAAAATTTACTGTAGAAAAGGCAATCCCTGGCGTATTTAAAATTTGCTACAGTAAAAAATTATTTTTTGAAAAATTTACTATAGAAAAGGCAATCCCTGGCGCAATTAAAATTTGCGACAGTAGAAAATTATTTTTTGAAAAATTTACTGTAGAAAAGGCAATCCCTGGCGCAACTAAATTTGCGACAGTAAAATATTGTTTTTTGAAAAATTTACTGTAGAAAAGGCAATCCCTGGCGAAATTAAAATTTGCGACAGTAAAAAATTATTTTTTTGAAAAATTTACTATAGAAAAGGCAATCCCTGGCGTAGTTAAAATTTGCGACAGTAAAAAATTATTTTTTGAATAATTTACTATAGAAAAGGCAATCCCTGGCGTATTTAAAATTTGCGAGAGTAAAAAATTAATTTTTGAAAAATTTACTATAGAAAAGGCAATCCCTGGCGTTATTAAAATTTGCGACAGTATAAAATTATTTTTTGTAAAATTTACTGTAGAAAAGGCAATCCCTGGCGTAATTAAAATTTGCGACAGTAAAAAATTATTTTTTGAAAAATTTACTGCAGAAAAGGCAATCCCTGGCGTAATTAAAATTTGCGACAGTAAAAAATTATTTTTTGAAAAATTTACTATAGAAAAGGCAATCCCTGGCGGAATTAAAATTTGCGACAGTAGAAAATTATTTTTTGAAAAATTTACTATAGAAAAGACAATCCCTGGCGTATTTAAAACTTGCGACAGTAAAAAATTATTTTTTGAAAAATTTACTGTAGAAAAGGCAATCCCTGGCGCAATTAAAATTTGCGACAATAAAAAATTAATTTGTGAATAATTTACTATAGAAAAGGCAATCCCTGGCGTAATTAAAATTTGCGACAGTAAAAAATTATTTTTTGAAAAATTTACTATAGAAAAGACAATCCCTGGCGTATTTAAAATTTGCGGCAGTATAAAATTATTTTTTGAATAATTTACTATAGAAAAGGCAATCCCTGGCGTATTTAAAATTTGCGAGAGTAAAAAATTAATTTGTGAAAAATTTACTATAGAAAAGGCAATCCCTGGCGCAATTAAAATTTGCGACAGTAAAAAATTATTTTTTTGAAAAATTTACTGAAGAAAAGGCAACCCTTGACGTAATTAAAATTTGCGACAGTAAAAAATTATTTTTTGAATAATTTACTATAGAAAAGGCAATCCCTGGCGCAATTAAAATTTGCGACAGTAAAAAATTATTTTTTTGCAAAATTTACTATAAAAAAGGCAATCCCTGGCGTATTTAAAATTTGCGGCAGTATAAAATTATTTTTTGTAAAATTTACTATAGAAAAGACAATCCCTGGCGTATTTAAAACTTGCGACAGTAAAAAATTATTTTTTGAAAAATTTACTGTAGAAAAGGCAATCCCTGGCGCAATTAAAATTTGCGACAATAAAAAATTAATTTGTGAATAATTTACTATAGAAAAGGCAATCCCTGGCGTAATTAAAATTTGCGACAGTAAAAAATTATTTTTTGAAAAATTTACTATAGAAAAGACAATCCCTGGCGTAATTAAAATTTGCGACAGTAAAAAATTAATTTTTTGAATAATTTACTATAGAAAAGGCAATCCCTGGCGCAATTAAAATTTGCGACAGTAAAAAATTATTTTTTGAAAAATTTACTATAGAAAAGGCAATCCCTGGCGTAATTAAAATTTGCGACAGTAAGAATTTATTTTTTGAAAAATTTACTATAGAAAAGGCAATCCCTGGCGCAATTAAAATTTGCGACAGTAGAAAATTATTTTTTGAAAAATTTACTGTAGAAAAGGCAATCCCTGGCGCAATTAAAATTTGCGACAATAAAAAATTAATTTGTGAATAATTTACTATAGAAAAGGCAATCCCTGGCGTAATTAAAATTTGCGACAGTAAAAAATTATTTTTTGAAAAATTTACTATAGAAAAGACAATCCCTGGCGTAATTAAAATTTGCGACAGTAAAAAATTAATTTTTTGAATAATTTACTATAGAAAAGGCAATCCCTGGCGCAATTAAAATTTGCGACAGTAAAAAATTATTTTTTTGAATAATTTACTATAGAAAAAGCGATCCCTGGCGTATTTAAAATTTGCGACAGTAAAAAATTAATTTGTGAAAAATTTACTATAGAAAAGGCAATCCCTGGCGTATTTAAAATTTGCGACAGTAACAAATTAATTTTTTGAAAAATTTACTATAGAAAAGCAATCCCTGGCGTAATTAAAATTTGCGACAGTAAAAAATCATTTTTTGAAAAATTTACTATAGAAAAGGTAATCCCTGGCGTATTTAAAATTTGCGACAGTAGAAAATTATTTTTTGAAAAAATTACTGTAGAAAAGGCAATCCCTGGCGTAATTAAAATTTGCGACAGTAAAAAATGATTTTTTTGCAAAATTTACTATAGAAAAGGCAATCCCTGGCGCAATTAAAATTTGCGACAATAAAAAAATATTTTTTTGCAAAATTTACTATAGAAAAGGCAATCCCTGGCCTATTTAAAATTTGCGACAGTATAAAATTATTTTTTGTAAAATTTACTGTAGAAAAGGCAATACCTGGCGCAATTAAAATTTGCGAGAGTAAAAAATTAATTTGTGAAAAATTTACTATAGAAAAGGCAATCCCTGGCGCAATTAAAATTTGCGACAGTAAAAAATTATTTTTTTGAAAAATTTACTGTAGAAAAGGCAACCCTTGACGTAATTAAAATTTGCGACAGTAAAAAATTATTTTTTGAATAATTTACTATAGAAAAGGCAATCCCTGGCGCAATTAAAATTTGCGACAGTAAAAAATTATTTTTTTGCAAAATTTACTATAAAAAAGGCAATCCCTGGCGTATTTAAAATTTGCGGCAGTATAAAATTATTTTTTGTAAAATTTACTATAGAAAAGACAATCCCTGTCGTATTTAAAATTTGCGACAGTAAAAAATTATTTTTTGAAAAATTTACTGTAGAAAAGGCAATCCCTGGCGTAATTAAAATTTGCGACAGTAAAAAATTATTTTTTGAAAAATTTACTATAGAAAAGGCAATCCCTGGCGCAGTTAAAATTTGCGACAGTAAAAAATTATTTTTTGAAAAATTTACTGTAGAAAAGGCAATCCTTGGCGCAATTAAAATTTGCGACAGTAAAAAAATAATTTGTGAAAAATTTACTATAGAAAAGGCAATCCCTGGCACAATTAAAATTTGCGACCGTAAAAAATTATTTTTTGAAAAATTTACTCTATAAAAGGCAATCCCTGGCGCAATTAAAATTTGCGACAGTATAAAATTAAATTTTGAAAAATTTATTATAGAAAAGGCAATCCCTGGCGTATTTAAAATTTGCGACTGTAAAAAATTATTTTTTGCAAAATTTACTATAGAAAAGCAATCCCTGGCGCAATTAAAACTTGCGACAGTAAAAAATTATTTTTTGAAAAATTTACTGTAGAAAAGGCAATCCCTGCCGCAATTAAAATATGCGACAGTAAAAAATTATTATTTGAATGATTTACTATAGAAAAGGCAATCCCTGGCGCAATTAAAATTTGCGACAGTAAAAAATTTACTTTAGAAAAGGCAATCCCTGGCGTATTTAAAATTTGCTACAGTAAAAAATTATTTTTTGAAAAATTTACTATAGAAAAGGCAATCCCTGGCGCAATTAAAATTTGCGACAGTAGAAAATTATTTTTTGAAAAATTTACTGTAGAAAAGGCAATCCCTGGCGCAACTAAATTTGCGACAGTAAAATATTGTTTTTTGAAAAATTTACTGTAGAAAAGGCAATCCCTGGCGAAATTAAAATTTGCGACAGTAAAAAATTATTTTTTTGAAAAATTTACTATAGAAAAGGCAATCCCTGGCGTAGTTAAAATTTGCGACAGTAAAAAATTATTTTTTGAATAATTTACTATAGAAAAGGCAATCCCTGGCGTATTTAAAATTTGCGAGAGTAAAAAATTAATTTTTGAAAAATTTACTATAGAAAAGGCAATCCCTGGCGTTATTAAAATTTGCGACAGTATAAAATTATTTTTTGTAAAATTTACTGTAGAAAAGGCAATCCCTGGCGTAATTAAAATTTGCGACAGTAAAAAATTATTTTTTGAAAAATTTACTGCAGAAAAGGCAATCCCTGGCGTAATTAAAATTTGCGACAGTAAAAAATTATTTTTTGAAAAATTTACTATAGAAAAGGCAATCCCTGGCGCAATTAAAATTTGCGACAGTAGAAAATTATTTTTTGAAAAATTTACTGTAGAAAAGGCAATCCCTGGCGCAATTAAAATTTGCGACAATAAAAAATTAATTTGTGAATAATTTACTATAGAAAAGGCAATCCCTGGCGTAATTAAAATTTGCGACAGTAAAAAATTATTTTTTGAAAAATTTACTATAGAAAAGACAATCCCTGGCGTAATTAAAATTTGCGACAGTAAAAAATTAATTTTTTGAATAATTTACTATAGAAAAGGCAATCCCTGGCGCAATTAAAAGTTGCGACAGTAAAAAATTATTTTTTTGAATAATTTACTATAGAAAAAGCGATCCCTGGCGTATTTAAAATTTGCGACAGTAAAAAATTAATTTGTGAAAAATTTACTATAGAAAAGGCAATCCCTGGCGTATTTAAAATTTGCGACAGTAACAAATTAATTTTTTGCAAAATTTACTATAGAAAAGCAATCCCTGGCGTAATTAAAATTTGCGACAGTAAAAAATCATTTTTTGAAAAATTTACTATAGAAAAGGTAATCCCTGGCGTATTTAAAATTTGCGACAGTAGAAAATTATTTTTTGAAAAAATTACTGTAGAAAAGGCAATCCCTGGCGTAATTAAAATTTGCGACAGTAAAAAATGATTTTTTTGCAAAATTTACTATAGAAAAGGCAATCCCTGGCGCAATTAAAATTTGCGACAATAAAAAAATATTTTTTTGCAAAATTTACTATAGAAAAGGCAATCCCTGGCCTATTTAAAATTTGCGACAGTATAAAATTATTTTTTGTAAAATTTACTGTAGAAAAGGCAATACCTGGCGCAATTAAAATTTGCGAGAGTAAAAAATTAATTTGTGAACAATTTACTATAGAAAAGGCAATCCCTGGCGCAATTAAAATTTGCGACAGTAAAAAATTATTTTTTTGAAAAATTTACTGTAGAAAAGGCAACCCTTGACGTAATTAAAATTTGCGACAGTAAAAAATTATTTTTTGAATAATTTACTATAGAAAAGGCAATCCCTGGCGCAATTAAAATTTGCGACAGTAAAAAATTATTTTTTTGCAAAATTTACTATAAAAAAGGCAATCCCTGGCGTATTTAAAATTTGCGGCAGTATAAAATTATTTTTTGTAAAATTTACTATAGAAAAGACAATCCCTGTCGTATTTAAAATTTGCGACAGTAAAAAATTATTTTTTGAAAAATTTACTGTAGAAAAGGCAATCCCTGGCGTAATTAAAATTTGCGACAGTAAAAAATTATTTTTTGAAAAATTTACTATAGAAAAGGCAATCCCTGGCGCAGTTAAAATTTGCGACAGTAAAAAATTATTTTTTGAAAAATTTACTGTAGAAAAGGCAATCCTTGGCGCAATTAAAATTTGCGACAGTAAAAAAATAATTTGTGAAAAATTTACTATAGAAAAGGCAATCCCTGGCACAATTAAAATTTGCGACCGTAAAAAATTATTTTTTGAAAAATTTACTCTATAAAAGGCAATCCCTGGCGCAATTAAAATTTGCGACAGTATAAAATTAAATTTTGAAAAATTTATTATAGAAAAGGCAATCCCTGGCGTATTTAAAATTTGCGACTGTAAAAAATTATTTTTTGCAAAATTTACTATAGAAAAGCAATCCCTGGCGCAATTAAAACTTGCGACAGTAAAAAATTATTTTTTGAAAAATTTACTGTAGAAAAGGCAATCCCTGCCGCAATTAAAATATGCGACAGTAAAAAATTATTATTTGAATGATTTACTATAGAAAAGGCAATCCCTGGCGCAATTAAAATTTGCGACAGTAAAAAATTTACTGTAGAAAAGGCAATCCCTGGCGTATTTAAAATTTGCTACAGTAAAAAATTATTTTTTGAAAAATTTACTATAGAAAAGGCAATCCCTGGCGCAATTAAAATTTGCGACAGTAGAAAATTATTTTTTGAAAAATTTACTGTAGAAAAGGCAATCCCTGGCGCAACTAAATTTGCGACAGTAAAATATTGTTTTTTGAAAAATTTACTGTAGAAAAGGCAATCCCTGGCGAAATTAAAATTTGCGACAGTAAAAAATTATTTTTTTGAAAAATTTACTATAGAAAAGGCAATCCCTGGCGTAGTTAAAATTTGCGACAGTAAAAAATTATTTTTTGAATAATTTACTATAGAAAAGGCAATCCCTGGCGTATTTAAAATTTGCGAGAGTAAAAAATTAATTTTTGAAAAATTTACTATAGAAAAGGCAATCCCTGGCGTTATTAAAATTTGCGACAGTATAAAATTATTTTTTGTAAAATTTACTGTAGAAAAGGCAATCCCTGGCGTAATTAAAATTTGCGACAGTAAAAAATTATTTTTTGAAAAATTTACTGCAGAAAAGGCAATCCCTGGCGTAATTAAAATTTGCGACAGTAAAAAATTATTTTTTGAAAAATTTACTATAGAAAAGGCAATCCCTGGCGCAATTAAAATTTGCGACAGTAGAAAATTATTTTTTGAAAAATTTACTGTAGAAAAGGCAATCCCTGGCGCAATTAAAATTTGCGACAATAAAAAATTAATTTGTGAATAATTTACTATAGAAAAGGCAATCCCTGGCGTAATTAAAATTTGCGACAGTAAAAAATTATTTTTGAAAAATTTACTATAGAAAAGACAATCCCTGGCGTAATTAAAATTTGCGACAGTAAAAAATTAATTTTTTGAATAATTTACTATAGAAAAGGCAATCCCTGGCGCAATTAAAAGTTGCGACAGTAAAAAATTATTTTTTTGAATAATTTACTATAGAAAAAGCGATCCCTGGCGTATTTAAAATTTGCGACAGTAAAAAATTAATTTGTGAAAAATTTACTATAGAAAAGGCAATCCCTGGCGTATTTAAAATTTGCGACAGTAACAAATTAATTTTTTGCAAAATTTACTATAGAAAAGCAATCCCTGGCGTAATTAAAATTTGCGACAGTAAAAAATCATTTTTTGAAAAATTTACTATAGAAAAGGTAATCCCTGGCGTATTTAAAATTTGCGACAGTAGAAAATTATTTTTTGAAAAAATTACTGTAGAAAAGGCAATCCCTGGCGTAATTAAAATTTGCGACAGTAAAAAATTAATTTGTGAACAATTTACTATAGAAAAGGCAATCCCTGGCGCAATTAAAATTTGCGACAGTAAAAAATTATTTTTTTGAAAAATTTACTGTAGAAAAGGCAACCCTTGACGTAATTAAAATTTGCGACAGTAAAAAATTATTTTTTGAATAATTTACTATAGAAAAGGCAATCCCTGGCGCAATTAAAATTTGCGACAGTAAAAAATTATTTTTTTGCAAAATTTACTATAAAAAAGGCAATCCCTGGCGTATTTAAAATTTGCGGCAGTATAAAATTATTTTTTGTAAAATTTACTATAGAAAAGACAATCCCTGGCGTATTTAAAATTTGCGACAGTAAAAAATTATTTTTTGAAAAATTTACTATAGAAAAGGCAATCCCTGGCGCAATTAAAATTTGCGACAGTAGAAAATTATTTTTTGAAAAATTTACTATAGAAAAGGCAATCCCTGGCGCAATTAAAATTTGCGACAGTAAAAAATTATTTTTTGAAAAATTTACTATAGAAAAGGCAATCCCTGGCGCAATTAAAATTTGCGAGATTAAAAAATTATTTTTTTGAAAAATTTACTATAGAAAAGGCAATCCCTGGCGCAATTAAAATTTGCGACAGTAGAAAATTATTTTTTGAAAAATTTACTATAGAAAAGGCAATCCCTGGCGCAATTAAAATTTGCGACAGTAAAAAATTATTTTTTGAAAAATTTACTATAGAAAAGGCAATCCCTGGCGCAATTAAAATTTGCGACATTAAAAAATTATTTTTTTGAAAAATTTACTATAGAAAAGGCAATCCCTGGCGTAATTAAAATTTGCGACAGTAAAAAATTAATTTGTGAAAAATTTACTACAGAAAAAGCAATCCCTGGCGCAATTAAAATTTGCGACAGTAAAATATTATTTTTTGAAAAATTTACTGTAGAAAAGGCAATCCCTGCCGCAATTAAAATTTGCGACAGTAGAAAATTATTTTTTTGCAAAATTTACTATAGAAAAGGCAATCCTTGGCATATTTAAAATTTGCGACAGTATAAAATTATTTTTTGTAAAATTTACTATAGAAAAGACAATCCCTGGCGTATTTAAAATTTGCGACAATATAAAAATATTTTTTGTAAAATTTACTATAGAACAGACAATCCCTGGCGTATTTAAAACTTGCGACAGTAAAAAATTATTTTTTGAAAAATTTACTGCAGAAAAGGCAATCCCTGGCGTAATTAAAATTTGCGACAGTAAAAAATTATTTTTTGAAAAATTTACTATAGAAAAGGCAATCCCTGGCGCAATTAAAATTTGCGACAGTAGAAAATTATTTTTTGAAAAATTTACTGTAGAAAAGGCAATCCCTGGCGCAATTAAAATTTGCGACAATAAAAAATTAATTTGTGAATAATTTACTATAGAAAAGGCAATCCCTGGCGTAATTAAAATTTGCGACAGTAAAAAATTATTTTTTGAAAAATTTACTATAGAAAAGACAATCCCTGGCGTAATTAAAATTTGCGACAGTAAAAAATTAATTTTTTGAATAATTTACTATAGAAAAGGCAATCCCTGGCGCAATTAAAAGTTGCGACAGTAAAAAATTATTTTTTTGAATAATTTACTATAGAAAAAGCGATCCCTGGCGTATTTAAAATTTGCGACAGTAAAAAATTAATTTGTGAAAAATTTACTATAGAAAAGGCAATCCCTGGCGTATTTAAAATTTGCGACAGTAACAAATTAATTTTTTGCAAAATTTACTATAGAAAAGCAATCCCTGGCGTAATTAAAATTTGCGACAGTAAAAAATCATTTTTTGAAAAATTTACTATAGAAAAGGTAATCCCTGGCGTATTTAAAATTTGCGACAGTAGAAAATTATTTTTTGAAAAAATTACTGTAGAAAAGGCAATCCCTGGCGTAATTAAAATTTGCGACAGTAAAAAATGATTTTTTTGCAAAATTTACTATAGAAAAGGCAATCCCTGGCGCAATTAAAATTTGCGACAATAAAAAAATATTTTTTTGCAAAATTTACTATAGAAAAGGCAATCCCTGGCCTATTTAAAATTTGCGACAGTATAAAATTATTTTTTGTAAAATTTACTGTAGAAAAGGCAATACCTGGCGCAATTAAAATTTGCGAGAGTAAAAAATTAATTTGTGAAAAATTTACTATAGAAAAGGCAATCCCTGGCGCAATTAAAATTTGCGACAGTAAAAAATTATTTTTTTGAAAAATTTACTGTAGAAAAGGCAACCCTTGACGTAATTAAAATTTGCGACAGTAAAAAATTATTTTTTGAATAATTTACTATAGAAAAGGCAATCCCTGGCGCAATTAAAATTTGCGACAGTAAAAAATTATTTTTTTGCAAAATTTACTATAAAAAAGGCAATCCCTGGCGTATTTAAAATTTGCGGCAGTATAAAATTATTTTTTGTAAAATTTACTATAGAAAAGACAATCCCTGTCGTATTTAAAATTTGCGACAGTAAAAAATTATTTTTTGAAAAATTTACTGTAGAAAAGGCAATCCCTGGCGTAATTAAAATTTGCGACAGTAAAAAATTATTTTTTGAAAAATTTACTATAGAAAAGGCAATCCCTGGCGCAGTTAAAATTTGCGACAGTAAAAAATTATTTTTTGAAAAATTTACTGTAGAAAAGGCAATCCTTGGCGCAATTAAAATTTGCGACAGTAAAAAAATAATTTGTGAAAAATTTACTATAGAAAAGGCAATCCCTGGCACAATTAAAATTTGCGACAGTAAAAAATTATTTTTTGAAAAATTTACTCTATAAAAGGCAATCCCTGGCGCAATTAAAATTTGCGACAGTATAAAATTAAATTTTGAAAAATTTATTATAGAAAAGGCAATCCCTGGCGTATTTAAAATTTGCGACTGTAAAAAATTATTTTTTGAATAATTTACTATAGAAAAGGAAATCCCTGGCGCAATTAAAATTTGCGACAGTAAAAAATTATTTTTTGACAAATTTACTGTAGAAAAGGCAATCCCTGGCGTAATTAAAATTTGCGACAGTAATTATTTTTTGCAAAATTTACTATAGAAAAGCAATCCCTGGCGCAACTAAAACTTGCGACAGTAAAAAATAATTTTTTGAAAAATTTACTGTAGAAAAGGCAATCCCTGCCGCAATTAAAATATGCGACAGTAAAAAATTATTATTTGAATGATTTACTATAGAAAAGGCAATCCCTGGCGCAATTAAAATTTGCGACAGTAAAAAATTTACTGTAGAAAAGGCAATCCCTGGCGTATTTAAAATTTGCTACAGTAAAAAATTATTTTTTGAAAAATTTACTATAGAAAAGGCAATCCCTGGCGCAATTAAAATTTGCGACAGTAGAAAATTATTTTTTGAAAAATTTACTGTAGAAAAGGCAATCCCTGGCGCTACTAAATTTGCGACAGTAAAATATTGTTTTTTGAAAAATTTACTGTAGAAAAGGCAATCCCTGGCGAAATTAAAATTTGCGACAGTAAAAAATTATTTTTTTGAAAAATTTACTATAGAAAAGGCAATCCCTGGCGTAGTTAAAATTTGCGACAGTAAAAAATTATTTTTTGAATAATTTACTATAGAAAAGGCAATCTCTGGCGTATTTAAAATTTGCGAGAGTAAAAAATTAATTTTTGAAAAATTTACTATAGAAAAGGCAATCCCTGGCGTAATTAAAATTTGCGACAGTATAAAATTATTTTTTGTAAAATTTACTGTAGAAAAGGCAATCCCTGGCGTAATTAAAATTTGCGACAGTAAAAAATTATTTTTTGAAAAATTTACTGCAGAAAAGGCAATCCCTGGCGTAATTAAAATTTGCGACAGTAAAAAATTATTTTTTGAAAAATTTACTATAGAAAAGGCAATCCCTGGCGCAATTAAAATTTGCGACAGTAGAAAATTATTTTTTGAAAAATTTACTGTAGAAAAGGCAATCCCTGGCGCAATTAAAATTTGCGACAATAAAAAATTAATTTGTGAATAATTTACTATAGAAAAGGCAATCCCTGGCGTAATTAAAATTTGCGACAGTAAAAAATTATTTTTTGAAAAATTTACTATAGAAAAGACAATCCCTGGCGTAATTAAAATTTGCGACAGTAAAAAATTAATTTTTTGAATAATTTACTATAGAAAAGGCAATCCCTGGCGCAATTAAAAGTTGCGACAGTAAAAAATTATTTTTTTGAATAATTTACTATAGAAAAAGCGATCCCTGGCGTATTTAAAATTTGCGACAGTAAAAAATTAATTTGTGAAAAATTTACTATAGAAAAGGCAATCCCTGGCGTATTTAAAATTTGCGACAGTAACAAATTAATTTTTTGCAAAATTTACTATAGAAAAGCAATCCCTGGCGTAATTAAAATTTGCGACAGTAAAAAATCATTTTTTGAAAAATTTACTATAGAAAAGGTAATCCCTGGCGTATTTAAAATTTGCGACAGTAGAAAATTATTTTTTGAAAAAATTACTGTAGAAAAGGCAATCCCTGGCGTAATTAAAATTTGCGACAGTAAAAAATGATTTTTTTGCAAAATTTACTATAGAAAAGGCAATCCCTGGCGCAATTAAAATTTGCGACAATAAAAAAATATTTTTTTGCAAAATTTACTATAGAAAAGGCAATTCCTGGCCTATTTAAAATTTGCGACAGTATAAAATTATTTTTTGTAAAATTTACTGTAGAAAAGGCAATACCTGGCGCAATTAAAATTTGCGAGAGTAAAAAATTAATTTGTGAAAAATTTACTATAGAAAAGGCAATCCCTGTTGCAATTAAAATTTGCGACAGTAAAAAATTATTTTTTTGAAAAATTTACTGTAGAAAAGGCAACCCTTGACGTAGTTAAAATTTGCGACAATAAAAAATTATTTTTTGAATAATTTACTATAGAAAAGGCAATCCCTGGCGCAATTAAAATTTGCGACAGTAAAAAATTATTTTTTTGCAAAATTTACTATAAAAAAGGCAATCCCTGGCGTATTTAAAATTTGCGGCAGTATAAAATTATTTTTTGTAAAATTTACTATAGAAAAGACAAACCCTGTCGTATTTAAAATTTGCGACAGTAAAAAATTATTTTTTGAAAAATTTACTGTAGAAAAGGCAATCCCTGGCGTAATTAAAATTTGCGACAGTAAAAAATTATTTTTTGAAAAATTTACTATAGAAAAGGCAATCCCTGGCGCAGTTAAAATTTGCGACAGTAAAAAATTATTTTTTGAAAAATTTACTGTAGAAAAGGCAATCCTTGGCGCAATAAAAATTTGCGACAGTAAAAAAATAATTTGTGAAAAATTTACTATAGAAAAGGCAATCCCTGGCACAATTAAAATTTGCGACAGTAAAAAATTATTTTTTGAAAAATTTACTCTATAAAAGGCAATCCCTGGCGCAATTAAAATTTGCGACAGTATAAAATTAAATTTTGAAAAATTTATTATAGAAAAGGCAATCCCTGGCGTATTTAAAATTTGCGACTGTAAAAAATTATTTTTTGAATAATTTACTATAGAAAAGGAAATCCCTGGCGCAATTAAAATTTGCGACAGTAAAAAATTATTTTTTGAAAAATTTACTGTAGAAAAGGCAATCCCTGGCGTAATTAAAATTTGCGACAGTAATTATTTTTTGCAAAATTTACTATAGAAAAGCAATCCCTGGCGCAATTAAAACTTGCGACAGTAAAAAATTATTTTTTGAAAAATTTACTGTAGAAAAGGCAATCCCTGCCGCAATTAAAATATGCGACCGTAAAAAATTATTATTTGAATGATTTACTATAGAAAAGGCAATCCCTGGCGCAATTAAAATTTGCGACAGTAAAAAATTTACTGTAGAAAAGGCAATCCCTGGCGTATTTAAATTTGCTACAGTAAAAAATTATTGTTTGAAAAATTTACTATAGAAAAGGCAATCCCTGGCGCAATTAAAATTTGCGACAGTAGAAAATTATTTTTTGAAAAATTTACTGTAGAAAAGGCAATCCCTGGCGCAACTAAATTTGCGACAGTAAAATATTGTTTTTTGAAAAATTTACTGTAGAAAAGGCAATCCCTGGCGAAATTAAAATTTGCGACAGTAAAAAATTATTTTTTTGGAAAATTTACTATAGAAAAGGCAATCCCTGGCGTAGTTAAAATTTGCGACAGTAAAAAATTATTTTTTGAATAATTTACTATAGAAAAGGCAATCCCTGGCGTATTTAAAATTTGCGAGAGTAAAAAATTAATTTTTGAAAAATTTACTATAGAAAAGGCAATCCCTGGCGTAATTAAAATTTGCGACAGTATAAAATTATTTTTTGTAAAATTTACTGTAGAAAAGGCAATCCCTGGCGTAATTAAAATTTGCGACAGTAAAAAATTATTTTTTGAAAAATTTACTATATAAAAGGCAATCCCTGGCGTATTTAAAATTTACGACAGTAAAAAATTAATTTTTGAATAATTTAGTATAGAAAAGGCAATCCCTGGCGGATTTAAAATTTGCGACAGTAAAAAATTAATTTTTGAAAAATTTACTATAGAAAAGGCAATCCCTGGCGTAATTAAAATTTGCGACAGTATAAAATTATTTTTTGTAAAATTTATTGTAGAAAAGGCAATCCCTGGCGTTATTAAAATTTGCGACAGTAAAAAATTATTTTTTGAAAAATTAACTGTAGAAAAGGCAATCCCTGGCGCAATTAAAATTTGCGACAGTAAAAAATTATTTTTTTGCAAAATTTACTATAGAAAGGGCAATCTCTGGCGTATTTGAAATTTGCGACAGTATAAAATTAATTTGTGAAAAATTTACTATAGAAAAGGCAATCCCTGGCGCAATTAAAATTTGCGACAGTAAAAAATTATTTTTTGAAAAATTTACTATAGAAAAGGCAATCCCTGGCGCAATTAAAATTTGCGACAGTAGAAAATTATTTTTTGAAAAATTTACTGTAGAAAAGGCAATCCCTGGCGCAATTAAAATTTGCGACAGTAAAACATTATTTTTTGAAAAATTTACTATAGAAAAGGCAATCCCTGGCGCAATTAAAATTTGCGACAGTAGAAAATTATTTTTTGAAAAATTTATTGTAGAAAAGGCAATCCCTGGCGCAATTAAAATTTGCGACAGTAAAACATTATTTTTTGAAAAATTTACTATAGAAAAGGCAATCCCTGGCGCAATTAAAATTTGCGACAGTAGAAAATTATTTTTTGAAAAATTTACTGTAGAAAAGGCAATCCCTGGCGTATTTAAAATTTGCGACAGTAAAAAATTATTTTTTGAAAAATTTACTATAGAAAAGGCAATCCCTGGCGCAATTAAAATTTGCGACAGTAGAACATTATTTTTTGAAAAATTTACTGTAGAAAAGGCAATCCCTGGCGCAATTAAAATTTGCGACAGTAAAACATTATTTTTTGAAAAATTTACTGTAGAAAAGGCAATCCCTGGCGAAATTAAAATTTGCGACATTAAAAAATTATTTTTTTGAAAAATTTACTATAGAAAAGGCAATCCCTGGCGTAATTAAAATTTGCGACAGTAAAAAATTATTTTTTGAATAATTTACTATAGAAAAGGCAATCCCTGGCGTATTTAAAATTTGCGACAGTAAAAAATTAATTTTTGAAAAATTTACTATAGAAAACGCAATCCCTGGCGTAATTAAAATTTGCGAGAGTATAAAATTATTTTTTGTAAAATTTACTGTAGAAAAGGCAATCGCTGGCGTAATTAAAATTTGCGACAGTAAAAAATTATTTTTTGAAAAATTTACTATATAAAAGGCAATACCTGGCGTATTTAAAATTTGCGACAGTAAAAAATTAATTTTTGAATAATTTAGTATAGAAAAGGCAATCCCTGGCGGATTTAAAATTTGCGACAGTAAAAAATTAATTTTTGAAAAATTTACTATAGAAAAGGCAATCCCTGGCGTAATTAAAATTTGCGACAGTATAAAATTATTTTTTGTAAAATTTATTGTAGAAAAGGCAATCCCTCGCGTAATTAAAATTTGCGACAGTAAAAAAATATTTTTTGAAAAATTTACTGTAGAAAAGGCAATCCCTGGCGCAATTAAAATTTGCGACAGTAGAAAATTATTTTTTGAAAAATTTACTGTAGAAAAGGCAATCCCTGGCGCAATTAAAATTTGCGACAGTAAATAATAATTTTTTGAAAAATTTACTATAGAAAAGGCAATCCCCTTGCGACAGTAAAAAATTAATTTTTGAAAAATTTACTATAGAAAAGGCAATCCCTGGCCTATTTAAAATTTGCGACAGTATAAAGTTATTTTTTGTAAAATTTACTGTAGAAAAGGCAATACCTGGCGCAATTAAAATTTGCGACAGTAAAAAATTAATTTGTGAAAAATTTACTATAGAAAAGGCAATCCCTGGCGCAATTAAAATTTGCGACAGCAAAAAATTATTTTTTGAAAAATTTACTGTAGAAAAGGCAACCCTTGGCGTAATTAAAATTTGCGACAGTAAAAAATTATTTTTTGAATAATTTACTATAGAAAAGGCAATCCCTGGCGCAATTAAAATTTGCGACAGTAAAAAATTATTTTTTTGCAAAATTTACTATAGAAAAGGCAATCCCTGGCGTGTTTAAAATTTGCGGCTGTATAAAATTATTTTTTGTAAAATTTACTATAGAAAAGACAATCCATGTCGTATTTAAAATTTGCGACAGTAAAAAATTATTTTTTGATAAATTTACTGTAGAAAAGGCAATCCCTGGCGTAATTAAAATTTGCGACAGTAAAAAATTATTTTTTGAAAAATTTACTGTAGAAAAGGCAATCCCTGGCGCAATTAAAATTTGCGACAGTAAAAAATTAAATTTTGAAAAATTTACTATAGAAAAGGCCATCCCTGGCGTATTTAAAATTTGCGACAGTAAAAAATTATTTTTTGAAAAATTTACTGTAGAAAAGGCAATCCCTGGCGCAATTAAAATTTGCGAGAGTATAAAATTAATTTGTGAAAAATTTACTATAGAAAAGGCAATCCCTGGCGCAATTAAAATTTGCGACAGTAAAAAATTAATTTTTGAAAAATTTACTATAGAAAAGGCAATCCCTGGCGTAATTAAAATTTGCGACAGTATAAAATTATTTTTTGTAAAATTTATTGTAGAAAAGGCAATCCCTGGCGTTATTAAAATTTGCGACAGTAAAAAATTATTTTTTGAAAAATTAACTGTAGAAAAGGCAATCCCTGGCGCAATTAAAATTTGCGACAGTAAAAAATTATTTTTTTGCAAAATTTACTATAGAAAGGGCAATCTCTGGCGTATTTGAAATTTGCGACAGTATAAAATTAATTTGTGAAAAATTTACTATAGAAAAGGCAATCCCTGGCGCAATTAAAATTTGCGACAGTAAAAAATTATTTTTTGAAAAATTTACTATAGAAAAGGCAATCCCTGGCGCAATTAAAATTTGCGACAGTAGAAAATTATTTTTTGAAAAATTTACTGTAGAAAAGGCAATCCCTGGCGCAATTAAAATTTGCGACAGTAAAACATTATTTTTTGAAAAATTTACTATAGAAAAGGCAATCCCTGGCGCAATTAAAATTTGCGACAGTAGAAAATTATTTTTTGAAAAATTTATTGTAGAAAAGGCAATCCCTGGCGCAATTAAAATTTGCGACAGTAAAACATTATTTTTTGAAAAATTTACTATAGAAAAGGCAATCCCTGGCGCAATTAAAATTTGCGACAGTAGAAAATTATTTTTTGAAAAATTTACTGTAGAAAAGGCAATCCCTGGCGTATTTAAAATTTGCGACAGTAAAAAATTATTTTTTGAAAAATTTACTATAGAAAAGGCAATCCCTGGCGCAATTAAAATTTGCGACAGTAGAACATTATTTTTTGAAAAATTTACTGTAGAAAAGGCAATCCCTGGCGCAATTAAAATTTGCGACAGTAAAACATTATTTTTTGAAAAATTTACTGTAGAAAAGGCAATCCCTGGCGAAATTAAAATTTGCGACATTAAAAAATTATTTTTTTGAAAAATTTACTATAGAAAAGGCAATCCCTGGCGTAATTAAAATTTGCGACAGTAAAAAATTATTTTTTGAATAATTTACTATAGAAAAGGCAATCCCTGGCGTATTTAAAATTTGCGACAGTAAAAAATTAATTTTTGAAAAATTTACTATAGAAAACGCAATCCCTGGCGTAATTAAAATTTGCGAGAGTATAAAATTATTTTTTGTAAAATTTACTGTAGAAAAGGCAATCGCTGGCGTAATTAAAATTTGCGACAGTAAAAAATTATTTTTTGAAAAATTTACTATATAAAAGGCAATACCTGGCGTATTTAAAATTTGCGACAGTAAAAAATTAATTTTTGAATAATTTAGTATAGAAAAGGCAATCCCTGGCGGATTTAAAATTTGCGACAGTAAAAAATTAATTTTTGAAAAATTTACTATAGAAAAGGCAATCCCTGGCGTAATTAAAATTTGCGACAGTATAAAATTATTTTTTGTAAAATTTATTGTAGAAAAGGCAATCCCTCGCGTAATTAAAATTTGCGACAGTAAAAAAATATTTTTTGAAAAATTTACTGTAGAAAAGGCAATCCCTGGCGTAATTAAAATTTGCGACAGTAAAAAATTATTTTTTGAAAAATTTACTGTAGAAAAGGCAATCCCTGGCGCAATTAAAATTTGCGACAGTAAAAAATTAAATTTTGAAAAATTTACTATAGAAAAGGCCATCCCTGGCGTATTTAAAATTTGCGACAGTAAAAAATTATTTTTTGAAAAATTTACTGTAGAAAAGGCAATCCCTGGCGCAATTAAAATTTGCGAGAGTATAAAATTAATTTGTGAAAAATTTACTATAGAAAAGGCAATCCCTGGCGCAATTAAAATTTGCGACAGTAAAAAATTATTTTATGAAAAATTTGCTATAGAAAAGGCAATCCCTGGCGCAATTAAAATTTGCGACAGTGAAAAATTATTTTTTGAAAAATTTACTGTAGAAAAGGCAATCCCTGGCGCAATTAAAATTTGCGACAGTATAAAATTAAATTTTGAAAAATTTACTATAGAAAATTCAATCCCTGGCGTAATTAAAATTTGCGACAGTAAAAAATTATTTTTTGAATAATTTACTATAGAAAAGGCAATCTCTGGCGTATTTTTAGAATTTGCGACAGTAAAAAATTAATTTTTGAAACATTTACTATAGAAAAGACAATCCCTGGCGCAATTAAAATTTGCGACAGTAAAAAATTATTTTTGAAAAATTTACTGTAGAAAAGGCAATCCCTGGCGCAATTAAAATTTGCGACAGTAAAAAATTATTTTTTGAAAAATTTACTGTAGAAAAGGCAATCCCTGGCGTATTTAAAATTTGCGACAGTAGAAAAATATTTTTTGCAAAATTTACTATAGAAAATGCAATCCCTGGCACAATTAAAATTTGCGACAGTAAAAAATTATTTTATGAAAAATTTACTATAGAAAAGGCAATCCCTGGCGCAATTAAATTTGCGACAGTAAAAAATTATTTTTTGAAAAATTTACTGTAGAAAGGGCAATCCATGGCGCAATTAAAATTTGCGACAGTATAAAATTAAATTTTGAAAAATTTACTATAGAAAAGGCAATCCCTGGCGTAATTAAAATTTGCGACAGTAAAAAATTATTTTTTGAATAATTTACTATAGAAAAGGCAATCCCTGGCGTATTTAAAATATGCGACAGTAAAAAATTATTTTTTGCAAAATTTACTGTAGAAAAGTCAATCCCTGGCGCAATTAAAATTTGCGACAGTAAAAAATTAATTTGTGAAAAATTTACTATAGAAAAGGCAATCCCTGGCACAATTAAAATTTGCGACAGTAAGAAATTATTTTTTGAAAAATTTACTGTAATAAAAGGCAATCCCTGGCGCAATTAAATTTTGCGACAGTATAAAATTAAATTTTGAAAAATTTACTATAGAAAAGGCAATCCCTGCGTATTTAAAATTTGCGACTGTAAAAAATTATTTTCTGAATAATTTACTATAGAAAAGGAAATCCCTGGCGCAATTAAAATTTGCGACAGTAAAAAATTATTTTTTGAAAAATTTACTGTAGAAAAGGCAATCCCTGGCGCAATTAAAATTTGCGACAATAAAAAATTATTTTTTGCAAAATTTACTATAGAAAGCAATCCCTGGCGCAATTAAAATTTGCGACAGTAAAAAATTATTTTATGAAAAATTTGCTATAGAAAAGGCAATCCCTGGCGCAATTAAAATTTGCGACAGTAAAAAATTATTTTTTTGCAAAATTTACTATAGAAAAGGCAATCCCTGGCGTATTTAAAATTTGCGACAGTATAAAATTAATTTGTGAAAAATTTACTATAGAAAAGGCAATCCCTGGTGCAATTAAAATTTGCGACAGTAAAAAATTATTTTTTGAAAAATTTACTGTAGAAAAGGCAATCCCTGGCGTATTTAAAATTTGCGACAGTAAAAAATTATTTTTTGAAAAATTTACAATAGAAAAGGCAATCCCTGCGCAATTAAAATTTGCGACAGTAGAAAATTATTTTTTGAAAAATTTACTGTAGAAAAGGCAATCCCTGGCGCAATTAAAATTTGCGACAGTAAAATATTATTTTTTGAAAAATTTACTGTAGAAAAAGGCAATCCCTGGCGAAATTAAAATTTGCGACAGTAAAAAATTATTTTTTTCAAAAATTTACTATAGAAAAGGCAATCCCTGGCGTAGTTAAAATTTGCGACAGTAAAAAATTATTTTTTGAATAATTTACTATAGAAAAGGCAATCCCTGGCGTATTTAAAATTTGCGACAGTAAAAAATTAATTTTTGAAAAATTTACTATAGAAAAGGCAATCCCTGGCGTAATTAAAATTTGCGACAGTATAAAATTATTTTTTGTAAAATTTACTATAGAAAAGGCAATCCCTGGCGTGATTAAAATTTGCGACAGTAAAAAATTATTTTTTGAAAAAATTACTATATAAATGGCAATCCCTGGCGTATTTAAAATTTGCGACAGTAAAAAATTAATTTTGGAATAATTTAGTATAGAAAAGGCAATCTCTGGCGGATTTAAAATTTGCGACAGTAAAAAATTAATTTTTGAAAAATTTACTATAGAAAAGGGAATCCCTGGCGTAATTAAAAATTGCGACAGTATAAAATTAATTTGTGAAAAATTTACTATAGAAAAGGCAATCCCTGGTGCAATTAAAATTTGCGACAGTAAAAAATTATTTTTTGAAAAATTTACTGTAGAAAAGGCAATCCCTGGCGTATTTAAAATTTGCGACAGTAAAAAATTATTTTTTGAAAAATTTACTATAGAAAAGGCAATCCCTGGCGCAATTAAAATTTGCGACAGTAGAAAATTATTTTTTGAAAAATTTACTGTAGAAAAGGCAATCCCTGGCGCAATTAAAATTTGCGACAGTAAAATATTATTTTTTGAAAAATTTACTGTAGAAAAGGCAATCCCTGGCGATATTAAAATTTGCGACAGTAAAAAATTATTTTTTTCAAAAATTTACTATAGAAAGGCAATCCCTGGCGTAGTTAAAATTTGCGACAGTAAAAAATTATTTTTTGAATAATTTACTATAGAAAAGGCAATCCCTGGCGTATTTAAAATTTGCGACAGTAAAAAATTAATTTTTGAAAAATTTACTATAGAAAAGGCAATCCCTGGCGTAATTAAAATTTGCGACAGTATAAAATTATTTTTTGTAAAATTTACTATAGAAAAGGCAATCCCTGGCGTAATTAAAATTTGCGACAGTAAAAAATTATTTTTTGAAAAAATTACTATATAAATGGCAATCCCTGGCGTATTTAAAATTTGCGACAGTAAAAAATTAATTTTGGAATAATTTAGTATAGAAAAGGCAATCTCTGGCGGATTTAAAATTTGCGACAGTAAAAAATTAATTTTTGAAAAATTTACTATAGAAAAGGCAATCCCTGGCGTAATTAAAAATTGCGACAGTATAAAATTATTTTTTGTAAAATTTATTGTAGAAAAGGCAATCCCTGGCGTAATTAAAATTTGCGACAGTAAAAAATTATTTTTTGAAAAATTTACTGTAGAAAAGGCAATCCCTGGCGCAATTAAAATTTGCGACAGTAAAAAATTATTTTTTTGCAAAATTTACTATAGAAAAGGCAATCCCTGGCGTATTTGAAATTTGCGACAGTATAAAATTAATTTGTGAAAAATTTACCATAGAAAAGGCAATCCCTGGCGCAATTAAAATTTGCGACAGTAAAAAATTATTTTTGAAAAATTTACTGTAGAAAAGGCAATCCCTGGCGTATTTAAAATTTGCGACAGTAAAAAATTATTTTTTGAAAATTTACTATAGAAAAGGCAATCCCTGGCGCAAATAAAATTTGCGACAGTAGAAAATTATTTTTTGAAAAATTTACTGTAGAAATGGCAATCCCTGGCGCAATTAAAATTTGCGACAGTAAAACATTATTTTTTGAAAAATTTACTGTAGAAAAGGCAATCACTGGCGAAATTAAAATTTGCGACATTAAAAAATTATTTTTTTGAAAAATTTACTATAGAAAAGGCAATCCCTGGCGTAATTAAAATTTGCGACAGTAAAAAATTATTTTTTGAATAATTTACTATAGAAAAGGCAATCCCTGGCGTATTTAAAATTTGCGACAGTAAAAAATTAATTTTTGAAAAATTTACTATAGAAAAGGCAATCCCTGGCGTAATTAAAATTTGCGACAGTATAAAATTATTTTTTGTAAAATTTACTGTAGAAAAGGCAATCCCTGGCGTATTTAAAATTTGCGGCAGTATAAAATTATTTTTTGTAAAATTTACTATAGAAAAGACAATCCCTGTCGTATTTAAAATTTGCGACAGTAAAAAATTATTTTTTGAAAAATTTACTGTAGAAAAGGCAATCCCTGGCGTAATTAAAATTTGCAACAGTAAAAAATTATTTTTTGAAAAATTTACTATAGAAAAGGCAATCCCTGGCGCAGTTAAAATTTGCGACAGTAGAAAATTATTTTTCCAAAAATTTACTGTAGAAAAGGCAATCCCTG
>CAWVNZ010001180.1:0-68498 GCA_963930735.1 Dioctria linearis
CAAAAAATAATTTTTACTGTCGCAAATTTTAATTACGCCAGGGATTGCCTTTGCTATAGTAAATTATTCAAAAACTAATTTTTTACTGTCTCAAATTTTAATTACGCCAGGGATTGCCTTTTCTATAGTAAATTTTGCAAAAAATAATTTTTTAATGTTGCAAATTTTAAATACGCCAGGGATTGCCTTTTGTATAGTAAATTTTGCAAAAAAATATTGTTTAGTGTCGCAAATTTTAAATACGCCAGGGATTGCCTTTTGTATAGTAAATTTGGCAAAAAATAATTTTTTCTGTCGCAAATTTTAATTACGCCAGGGATTGCCTTTTCTATAGTAAATTATTCAAAAAATAATTTTTTACTGTCTCAAATTTTAATTTCGCCAGGGATTGCCTTTTCTATAGTAAATTTTGCAAAAAATAATCTTTTACTGTCGCAAATTTTAATTACGCCAGGGATTGCCTTTTCTATAGTAAATTATTCAAAAATTCATTTTTTACTGTCGCAAATTTTAATTACGCCAGGGATTGCCTTTTCTATAGTAAATTATTCAAAAAATAATTTTTTACTGTCTCAAATTTTAATTACGCCAGGGATTGCCTTTTCTATAGTAAATTTTGCAAAAAATAATTTTTTACTGTTGCAAATTTTAAATACGCCAGGGATTGCCCTTTGTATAGTAAATTTTGCAAAAAATAATTGTTTAGTGTCGCAAATTTTAAATACGCCAGGGATTGCCTTTTGTATAGTAAATTTTGCAAAAAATAATTTTTTACTGTCTCAAATTTTAATTACGCCAGGGATTGCCTTTTCTATAGTAAATTTTGCAAAAAATAATTTTTTACTGTCGCAAATTTTAATTACGCCAGGGATTGCCTTTTCTATAGTAAATTATTCAAAAATTAATTTTTTACTGTCGCAAATTTTAATTGCGCCAGGGATTGCCTTTTCTATAGTAAATTTTGCAAAAAATAATTTTTTACTGTCGCAAATTTTAATTACGCCAGGGATTGCCTTTTCTATAGTAAATTATTCAAAAAATAATTTTTTCTGTCGCAAATTTTAATTACGCCAGGGATTGCCTTTTCTATAGTAAATTTTGCAAAAAATAATTTTTTACTGTCTCAAATTTTAATTACGCCAGGGATTGCCTTTTCTATAGTAAATTATTCAAAAATTAATTTTTTACTGTCGCAAATTTTAATTACGCCAGGGATTGCCTTTTCTATAGTAAATTTTGCAAAAAATAATTTTTTACTGTCTCAAATTTTAATTACGCCAGGGATAGCCTTTTCTATAGTAAATTATTCAAAAATTAATTTTTTACTGTCGCAAATTTTAAATACGCCAGGGATTGCCTTTTCTATAGTAAATTATTCAAAAATTTATTTTTTACTGTCGCAAATTTTAATTACGCCAGGGATTGCCTTTTCTATAGTAAATTTTGCAAAAAATAATTTTTTACTGTCTCAAATTTTAATTACGCCAGGGATTGCCTTTTCTATAGTAAATTATTCAAAAAATAATTTTTTACTGTTGCAAATTTTAATTACGCCAGGGATTGCCTTTTCTATAGTAAATTATTCAAAAAATATTTTTTTCTGTCGCAAATTATAATTACGCCAGGGATTGCTTTTCTATAGTAAATTTTGCAAAAATTAATTTTTTACTGTCTCAAATTTTAAATACGCCAGGGATTGCCTTTTCTATAGTAAATTTTGCAAAAAATAATTTTTTACTGTCGCAAATTTTAATTACGCCAGGGATTGCCTTTTCTATAGTAAATTATTCAAAAATTCATTTTTTACTGTCGCAAATTTTAATTACGCCAGGGATTGCCTTTTCTATAGTAAATTTTGCAAAAAATAATTTTTTACTGTCGCAAATTTTAATTACGCCAGGGATTGCCTTTTCTATAGTAAATTATTCAAAAATTAATTTTTTACTGTCGCAAATTTTAATTAGGCCAGGGATCGCATTTTCTATAGTAAATTTTGCAAAAAATAATTTTTTACTGTCTCAAATTTTAATTACGCCAAGGATTGCCTTTTCTATAGTAAATTATTCAAAAAATAATTTTTTACTGTTGCAAATTTTAATTTCGCCAGGGATTGCCTTTTCTATAGTAAATTATTCAAAAAATAATTTTTTCTGTCGCAAATTATAATTATGCCAGGGATTGCCTTTTCTATAGTAAATTTTGCAAAAATTAATTTTTTACTGTCTCAAATTTTAAATACGCCAGGGATTGCCTTATCTATAGTAAATTTTGCAAAAAATAATTTTTTACTGTCGCAAATTTTAATTACGCCAGGGATTGCCTTTTCTATAGTAAATTATTCAAAAATTCATTTTTTACTGTCGCAAATTTTAATTACGCCAGGGATTGCCTTTTCTATAGTAAACTTTGCAAAAAATAATTGTTTAGTGTCGCAAATTTTAATTACGCCAGGGATTGCCTTTTCTATAGTAAATTATTCAAAAAATAATTTTTTACTATCGCAAATTTTAATTACGCCAGGGATTGCCTTTTCTATAGTAAATTATTCAAAAATTCATTTTTTACTGTCGCAAATTTTAATTACGCCAGGTATTGCCTTTTCTATAGTAAATTTTGCAAAAAATAATTTTTTACTGTCGCAAATTTTAATTACGCCAGGGATTGCCTTTTCTATAGTAAATTATTCAAAAATTCATTTTTTACTGTCGCAAATTTTAATTAAGCCAGGGATTGCCTTTTCTATAGTAAATTTTGCAAAAAATAATTTTTTACTGTCACAAATTTTAATTACGCCTGGGATTGCCTTTTCTATAGTAAATTATTCAAAAATTAATTTTTTACTGTCGCAAATTTTAATTACGCCAGGGATCGCATTTTCTATAGTAAATTTTGCAAAAAATAATTTTTTACTGTCTCAAATTTTAATTACGCCAGGGATTGCCTTTTCTATAGTAAATTATTCAAAAAATAATTTTTTACTGTTGCAAATTTTAATTACGCCAGGGATTGCCTTTTCTATAGTAAATTATTCAAAAAATAATTTTTTCTGTCGCAAATTATAATTACGCCAGGGATTGCCCTTTCTATAGTAAATTTTGCAAAAATTAATTTTTTACTGTCTCAAATTTTAAATACGCCAGGGATTGCCTTATCTATAGTAAATTTTGCAAAAAATAATTTTTTACTGTCGCAAATTTTAATTACGCCAGGGATTGCCTTTTCTATAGTAAATTATTCAAAAATTCATTTTTTACTGTCGCAAATTTTAATTACGCCAGGGATTGCCTTTTCTATAGTAAACTTTGCAAAAAATAATTGTTTAGTGTCGCAAATTTTAATTACGCCAGGGATTGCCTTTTCTATAGTAAATTATTCAAAAAATAATTTTTTACTGTCGCAAATTTTAATTACGCCAGGGATTGCCTTTTCTATAGTAAATTATTCAAAAATTCATTTTTTACTGTCGCAAATTTTAATTACGCCAGGGATTGCCTTTTCTATAGTAAATTTTGCAAAAAATAATTTTTTACTGTCGCAAATTTTAATTACGCCAGGGATTGCCTTTTCTATAGTAAATTATTCAAAAATTAATTTTTTACTCTCGCAAATTTTAATTACGCCAGGGATTGCCTTTTCTATAGTAAATTATTCAAAAAATAATTTTTTACTGTCGCAAATTTTAAATACGCCAGGGATTGCCTTTTCTATAGTAAATTTTGCAAAAAATAATTGTTTAGTGTCGCAAATTTTAATTACGCCAGGGATTGCCTTTTCTATAGTAAATTATTCAAAAAATAATTTTTTACTTTCTCAAATTTTAATTACGCCAGGGATTGCCTTTTCTATAGTAAATTATTCAAAAATTCATTTTTTACTGTCTCAAATTTTAATTGCGCCAGGGATTGCCTTTTCTATAGTAAATTTTGCAAAAAATAATTTTTTACTGTCGCAAATTTTAATTACGCCAGGGATTGCCTTTTCTATAGTAAATTATTCAAAAAATAATTTTTTCTGTCGCAAATTTTAATTACGCCAGGGATTGCCTTTTCTATAGTAAATTTTGCAAAAAATAATTTTTTACTGTCTCAAATTTTAATTACGCCAGGGATTGCCTTTTCTATAGTAAATTATTCAAAAATTAATTTTTTACTGTCGCAAATTTTAATTACGCCAGGGATTGCCTTTTCTATAGTAAATTTTGCAAAAAATAATTTTTTACTGTCTCAAATTTTAATTACGCCAGGGATTGCCTTTTCTATAGTAAATTATTCAAAAATTAATTTTTTACTGTCGCAAATTTCAAATACGCCAGGGATTGCCTTTTCTATAGTAAATTATTCAAAAATTTATTTTTTACTGTCGCAAATTTTAATTACGCCAGGGATTGCCTTTTCTATAGTAAATTTTGCAAAAAATAATATTTACTGTCTCAAATTTTAATTACGCCAGGGATTGCCTTTTCTATAGTAAATTATTCAAAAAATAATTTTTTACTGTTGCAAATTTTAATTACGCCAGGGATTGCCTTTTCTATAGTAAATTATTCAAAAAAAATTTTTTTCTGTCGCAAATTATAATTACGCCAGGGATTGCCTTTCTATAGTAAATTTTGCAAAAATTAATTTTTTACTGTCTCAAATTTTAAATACGCCAGGGATTGCCTTTTCTATAGTAAATTTTGCAAAAAATAATTTTTTACTGTCGCAAATTTTAATTACGCCAGGGATTGCCTTTTCTATAGTATATTATTCAAAAATTCATTTTTTACTGTCGCAAATTTTAATTACGCCACGGATTGCCTTTCTATAGTAAATTTTGCAAAAAATAATTTTTTACTGTCGCAAATTTTAATGACGCCAGGGATTGCCTTTTCTATAGTAAATTATTCAAAAATTAATTTTTTACTGCCGCAAATTTTAATTACGCCAGGGATTGCCTTTTCTATAGTAAATTTTGCAAAAAATAATTTTTTACTGTCGCAAATTTTAATTACGCCAGGGATTGCCTTTTCTATAGTAAATTATTCAAAAATTAATTTTTTACTGTCGCAAATTTTAATTACGCCAGGGATTGCCTTTTTTATAGTAAATTTTGCAAAAAATAATTTTTTACTGTCGCAAATTTTAATTACGCCAGGGATTGCCTTTTCTATAGTAAATTATTCAAAAAATCATTTTTTACTGTTGCAAATTTTAATTACGCCAGGGATGGCCTTTTCTATAGTAAATTATTCAAAAAATAATTTTTTACTGTCGCAAATTTTAATTACGCCAGGGATTGCCTTTTCTATAGTAAATTATTCAAAAAATAATTTTTTACTGTTCCAAATTTTAATTACGCCAGGGATTGCCTTTTCTATAGTAAATTATTCAAAAAATAATTTTTGCTGTCGCAAATTTTAATTACGCCAGGGATTGCCTTTTCTATAGTAAATTATTCAAAAAATAATTTTTTACTGTCTCAAATTTTAATTACGCCAGGGATGGCCTTTTCTATAGTAAATTTTGCAAAAAATAATTTTTTACTGTTGCAAATTTTAAATACGCCAGGGATTGCCTTTTGTATAGTAAATTTTGCAAAAAATAATTGTTTAGTGTCGCAAATTTTAAATACGCCAGGGATTGCCTTTTATATAGTAAATTTTGCAAAAAATAATTTTTTACTGTCGCAAATTTTAATTACGCCAGGGATTGCCTTTTCTATAGTAAATTATTCAAAAAATATTTTTTTACTGTCGCAAATTTTAATTGCGCCAGGGATTGCCTTTTCTATAGTAAATTTTGCAAAAAATAATTTTTTACTGTCTCAAATTTTAATTACGCCAGGGATTGCCTTTTCTATAGTAAATTATTCAAAAATTAATTTTTTACTGTCGCAAATTTTAATTACGCCAGGGATTGCCTTTCCTATAGTAAATTTTGCAAAAAATAATTTTTTACTGTCTCAAATTTTAATTACGCCAGGGATTGCCTTTTCTATAGTAAATTATTCAGAAATTAATTTTTTACTGTCGCAAATTTTAAATACGCCAGGGATTGCCTTTTCTATAGTAAATTATTCAAAAAATTTTTTTTTACTGTCGCAAATTTTAATTACGTCACGGATTGCCTTTTCTATAGTAAATTTTGCAAAAAATAATTTTTTACTGTCTCAAATTTTAATTACGCCAGGGATTGCCTTTTCTATAGTAAATTATTCAAAAAATAATTTTTTACTGTTGCAAATTTTAATTACGCCAGGGATTGCCTTTTCTATAGTAAATTATTCAAAAAATATTTTTTTCTGTCGCAAATTATAATTACGCCAGGGTTTGCCTTTCTATAGTAAATTTTGCAAAAATTAATTTTTTACTGTCTCAAATTTTAAATACGCCAGGGATTGCCTTTTCTATAGTAAATTTTGCAAAAAATAATTTTTTACTGTCGCAAATTTTAATTACGCCAGGGATTGCCTTTTCTATAGCAAATTATTCAAAAATTCATTTTTTACTGTCGCAAATTTTAATTACGCCAGGGATTGCCTTTTCTATAGTAAAATTTGCAAAATATAATTTTTTACTGTCGCAAATTTTAATTACGCCAGGGATTGCCTTTTCTATAGTAAATTATTCAAAAATTAATTTTTTACTGTCGCAAATTTTAATTACGCCAGGGATCGCATTTTCTATAGTAAATTTTGCAAAAAATAATTTTTTACTGTCTCAAATTTTAATTACGTCAGGGATTGCCTTTTCTATAGTAAATTATTCAAAAAATAATTTTTTACTGTTGCAAATTTTAATTACGCCAGGGATTGCCTTTTCTATAGTAAATTATTCAAAAAATAATTTTTTCTGTCGCAAATTATAATTACGCCAGGGATTGCCTTTTCTATAGTAAATTTTGCAAAAATTAATTTTTTACTGTCTCAAATTTTAAATACGCCAGGGATTGCCTTATCTATAGTAAATTTTGCAAAAAATAATTTTTTACTGTCGCAAATTTTAATTACGCCAGGGATTGCCTTTTCTATAGTAAATTATTCAAAAATTCATTTTTTACTGTCGCAAATTTTAATTACGCCAGGGATTGCCTTTTCTATAGTAAACTTTGCAAAAAATAATTGTTTAGTTTCGCAAATTTTAATTACGCCAGGGATTGCCTTTTCTATAGTAAATTATTCAAAAAATAATTTTTTACTGTCGCAAATTTTAATTACGCCAGGGATTGCCTTTTCTTTAGTAAATTATTCAAAAATTCATTTTTTACTGTCGCAAATTTTAATTACGCCAGGGATTGCCTTTTCTATAGTAAATTTTGCAAAAAATAATTTTTTACTGTCGCAAATTTTAATTACGCCAGGGATTGCCTTTTCTATAGTAAAATATTTCAAAAATTCATTTTTTACTGTCGCAAATTTTAATTACGCCAGGGATTGCCTTTTCTATAGTAAATTTTGCAAAAAATAATTTTTTACTGTCGCAAATTTTAATTACGCCAGGGATTGCCTTTTCTATAGTAAATTATTCAAAAATTAATTTTATACTGTCGCAAATTTTAATTACGCCAGGGATCGCATTTTCTATAGTAAATTTTGCAAAAAATAATTTTTTACTGTCTCAAATTTTAATTACGCCAGGGATTGCCTTTTCTATAGTAAATTATTCAAAAAATAATTTTTTACTGTTGCAAATTTTAATTACGCCAGGGATTGCCTTTTCTATAGTAAATTATTCAAAAAATAATTTTTTCTGTCGCAAATTATAATTACGCCAGGGATTGCCTTTTCTATAGTAAATTTTGCAAAAATTAATTTTTTACTGTCGCAAATTTTAATTACGCCAGGGATTGCCTTTTCTATAGTAAATTATTCAAAAATTCATTTTTTACTGTCGCAAATTTTAATTACGCCAGGGATTGCCTTTTCTATAGTAAATTTTGCAAAAAATAATTTTTTACTGTCGCAAATTTTAATTACGCCAGGGATTGCCTTTTCTATAGTAAATTATTCAAAAATTAATTTTTTACTGTCGCAAATTTTAATTACGCCAGGGATCGCATTTTCTATAGTAAATTTTGCAAAAAATAATTTGTTACTGTCTCAAATTTTAATTACGCCAGGGATTGCCTTTTCTATAGTAAATTATTCAAAAAATAATTTTTTCTGTCGCAAATTTTAAATACGCCAGGGATTGTCCCTTTTGTATAGTAAATTTTGCAAAAAATAATTTTTTACTGTCTCAAATTTTAATTGCGCCAGGGATTGCCTTTTCTATAGTAAATTTTGCAAAAAATAATTTTTTACTGTCGCAAATTTTAATTACGCCCAGGGATTGCCTTTTCTATAGTAAATTATTCAAAAATTAATTTTTACTGTCGCAAATTTTAATTGCGCCAGGGATTGCCTTTTCTATAGTAAATTTTGCAAAAAATAATTTTTTACTGTCGCAAATTTTAATTACGCCAGGGATTGCCTTTTCTATAGTAAATTATTCAAAAAATAATTTTTTTCTGTCGCAAATTTTAATTACGCCAGGGATTGCCTTTTCTATAGTAAATTTTGCAAAAAATAATTTTTTACTGTCTCAAATTTTAATTACGCCAGGGATTGCCTTTTCTATAGTAAATTATTCAAAAATTAATTTTTTACTGTCGCAAATTTTAATTAAGCCAGGGATTGCCTTTTCTATAGTAAATTTTGCAAAAAATAATTTTTTACTGTCTCAAATTTTAATTACGCCAGGGATTGCCTTTTCTATAGTAAATTATTCAAAAATTAATTTTTTACTGTCGCAAATTTTAAATACGCCAGGGATTGCCTTTTCTATAGTAAATTATTCAAAAATTTATTTTTTATTGTCGCAAATTTTAATTACGCCAGGGATTGCCTTTTCTATAGTAAATTTTGCAAAAAATAATTTTTTACTGTCTCAAATTTTAATAACGCCAGGGATTGCCTTTTCTATAGTAAATTATTCAAAAAATAATTTTTACTGTTGCAAATTTTAATTCCGCCAGGGATTGCCTTTTCTATAGTAAATTATTCAAAAAATATTTTTTTCTGTCGCAAATTATAATTACGCCAGGGATTGCCTTTCTATAGTAAATTTTGCAAAAATTAATTTTTTACTGTCTCAAATTTTAAATACGCCAGGGATTGCCTTTTCTATAGTAAATTTTGCAAAAAATAATTTTTTACTGTCGCAAATTTTAATTACGCCAGGGATTGCCTTTTCTATAGTAAATTATTCAAAAATTCATTTTTTACTGTCGCAAATTTTAATTACGCCAGGGATTGCCTTTTCTATAGTAAATTTTGCAAAAAATAATTTTTTACTGTCGCAAATTTTAATTACGCCAGGGATTACCTTTTCTATAGTAAATTATTCAAAAATTAATTTTTTACTGTCGCAAATTTTAATTACGCCAGGGATCGCATTTTCTATAGTAAATTTTGCAAAAAATAATTTTTTACTGTCTCAAATTTTAATTACGCCAGGGATTGCCTTTTCTATAGTAAATTATTCAAAAAATAATTTTTTACTGTTGCAAATTTTAATTACGCCAGGGATTGCCTTTTCTATAGTAAATTATTCAAAAAATAATTTTTTCTGTCGCAAATTATAATTACGCCAGGGATTGCCTTTTCTATAGTAAATTTTGCAAAATTAATTTTTTACTGTCTCAAATTTTAAATACGCCAGGGATTGCCTTATCTATAGTAAATTTTGCAAAAAATAATTTTTTACTGTCGCAAATTTTAATTACGCCAGGGGATTGCCTTTTCTATAGTAAATTATTCAAAAATTCATTTTTTACTGTCGCAAATTTTAATTACGCCAGGGATTGCCTTTTCTATAGTAAACTTTGCAAAAAATAATTGTTTAGTGTCGCAAATTTTAATTACGCCAGGGATTGCCTTTTCTATAGTAAATTATTCAAAAAATAATTTTTTACTGTCGCAAATTTTAATTACGCCAGGGATTGCCTTTTCTATAGTAAATTATTCAAAAATTCATTTTTTTACTGTCGCAAATTTTAATTACGCCAGGGATTGCCTTTTCTATAGTAAATTTTGCAAAAAATAATTTTTTACTGTCGCAAATTTTAATTACGCCAGGGGATTGCCTTTTCTATAGTAAATTATTCAAAAATTCATTTTTTACTGTCGCAAATTTTAATTAAACCAGGGATTGCCTTTTCTATAGTAAATTTTGCAAAAAATAATTTTTTACTGTCGCAAATTTTAATTACGCCAGGGATTGCCTTTTCTATAGTAAATTATTCAAAAATTAATTTTTTACTGTCGCAAATTTTAATTACGCCAGGGATCGCATTTTCTATAGTAAATTTTGCAAAAATAATTTTTTACTGTCTCAAATTTTAATTACGCCAGGGATTGCCTTTTCTATAGTAAATTATTCAAAAAATAATTTTTTACTGTTGCAAATTTTAATTACGCCAGGGATTGCCTTTTCTATAGTAAATTATTCAAAAAATAATTTTTTCTGTCGCAAATTATAATTACGCCAGGGATTGCCTTTTCTATAGTAAATTTTGCAAAAATTAATTTTTTACTGTCTCAAATTTTAAATACGCCAGGGATTGCCTTATCTATAGTAAATTTTGCAAAAAATAATTTTTTACTGTCGCAAATTTTAATTACGCCAGGGATTGCCTTTTCTATAGTAAATTATTCAAAAATTCATTTTTTACTGTCGCAAATTTTAATTACGCCAGGGATTGCCTTTTCTATAGTAAACTTTGCAAAAAATAATTGTTTAGTGTCGCAAATTTTAATTACGCCAGGGATTGCCTTTTCTATAGTAAATTATTCAAAAAATAATTTTTTACTGTCGCAAATTTTAATTACGCCAGGGATTGCCTTTTCTATAGTAAATTATTCAAAAATTCATTTTTTACTGTCGCAAATTTTAATTACGCCAGGGATTGCCTTTTCTATAGTAAATTTTGCAAAAAATAATTTTTTACTGTCGCAAATTTTAATTACGCCAGGGATTGCCTTTTCTATAGTAAATTATTCAAAATTAATTTTTTACTGTCGCAAATTTTAATTACGCCAGGGATTGCCTTTTCTATAGTAAATTATTCAAAAAATAAATTTTTTTACTGTCGCAAATTTTAAATACGCCAGGGATTGCCTTTTCTATAGTAAATTTTGCAAAAAATAATTGTTTAGTGTCGCAAATTTTAATTACGCCAGGGATTGCCTTTCCTATAGTAAATTATTCAAAAAATAATTTTTTACTTTCTCAAATTTTAATTACGCCAGGGATTGCCTTTTCTATAGTAAATTATTCAAAAATAATTTTTTACTGTCGCAAATTTTAAATACGCCAGGGATTGCCTTTTCTATAGTAAATTTTGCAAAAAATAATTGTTTAGTGTCGCAAATTTTAATTACGCCAGGGATTGCCTTTTCTATAGTAAATTATTCAAAAAATAATTTTTTACTTTCTCAAATTTTAATTACGCCAGGGATTGCCTTTTCTATAGTAAATTATTCAAAAATTCATTTTTTACTGTCTCAATTTTAATTGCGCCAGGGATTGCCTTTTCTATAGTAAATTTTGCAAAAAATAATTTTTTACTGTCGCAAATTTTAATTACGCCAGGGATTGCCTTTTCTATAGTAAATTATTCAAAAAATAATTTTTTCTGTCGCAAATTTTAATTACGCCAGGGATTGCCTTTTCTATAGTAAATTTTGCAAAAAATAATTTTTTACTGTCTCAAATTTTAATTACGCCAGGGATTGCCTTTTCTATAGTAAATTATTCAAAAATTAATTTTTTACTGTCGCAAATTTTAATTACGCCAGGGATTGCCTTTTCTATAGTAAATTTTGCAAAAAATAATTTTTTACTGTCTCAAATTTTAATTACGCCAGGGATTGCCTTTTCTATAGTAAATTATTCAAAAATTAATTTTTTACTGTCGCAAATTTTAAATACGCCAGGGATTGCCTTTTCTATAGTAAATTATTCAAAAATTTATTTTTTACTGTCGCAAATTTTAATTACGCCAGGGATTGCCTTTTCTATAGTAAATTATTCAAAAAATATTTTTTTCTGTCGCAAATTATAATTACGCCAGGGATTGCCTTTCTATAGTAAATTTTGCAAAAATTAATTTTTTACTGTCTCAAATTTTAAATACGCCAGGGATTGCCTTTTCTATAGTAAATTTTGCAAAAAATAATTTTTTACTGTCGCAAATTTTAATTACGCCAGGGATTGCCTTTTCTATAGTATATTATTCAAAAATTCATTTTTTACTGTCGCCAATTTTAATTACGCCAGGGATTGCCTTTCTATAGTAAATTTTGCAAAAAATAATTTTTTACTGTCGCAAATTTTAATTACGCCAGGGATTGCCTTTTCTATAGTAAATTATTCAAAAAATAATTTTTTCTGTCGCAAATTTTAATTACGCCAGGGATTGCCTTTTCTATAGTAAATTTTGCAAAAAATAATTTTTTACTGTCTCAAATTTTAATTACGCCAGGGATTGCCTTTTCTATAGTAAATTATTCAAAAATTAATTTTTTACTGTCGCAAATTTTAATTACGCCAGGGATTGCCTTTTCTATAGTAAATTTTGCAAAAAATAATTTTTTACTGTCTCAAATTTTAATTACGCCAGGGATTGCCTTTTCTATAGTAAATTATTCAAAAATTAATTTTTTTACTGTCGCAAATTTTAAATACGCCAGGGATTGCCTTTTCTATAGTAAATTATTCAAAAATTTATTTTTTACTGTCGCAAATTTTAATTACGCCAGGGATTGCCTTTTCTATAGTAAATTATTCAAAAAATATTTTTTTCTGTCGCAAATTATAATTACGCCAGGGATTGCCTTTCTATAGTAAATTTTGCAAAAATTAATTTTTTACTGTCTCAAATTTTAAATACACCAGGGATTGCCTTTTCTATAGTAAATTTTGCAAAAAATAATTTTTTACTGTCGCAAATTTTAATTACGCCAGGGATTGCCTTTTCTATAGTATATTATTCAAAAATTCATTTTTTACTGTCGCAAATTTTAATTACGCCAGGGATTGCCTTTCTATAGTAAATTTTGCAAAAAATAATTTTTTACTGTCGCAAATTTTAATTACGCCAGGGATTGCCTTTTCTATAGTAAATTATTCAAAAATTAATTTTTACTGTCGCAAATTTTAATTACGCCAGGGATTGCCTTTTCTATAGTAAATTTTGCAAAAAATAATTTTTTACTGTCGCAAATTTTAATTACGCCAGGGATTGCCTTTTCTATAGTAAATTATTCAAAAATTAATTTTTTACTGTCGCAATTTTAATTACGCCAGGGATTGCCTTTTCTATAGTAAATTTTGCAAAAAATAATTTTTTACTGTCTCAAATTTTAATTACGCCAGGGATTGCCTTTTCTATAGTAAATTATTCAAAAAATCATTTTTTACTGTTGCAAATTTAATTACGCCAGGGATTGCCTTTTCTATAGTAAATTATTCAAAAAATAATTTTTTACTGTCGCAAATTTTAATTACGCCAGGGATTGCCTTTTCTATAGTAAATTATTCAAAACATAATTTTTTACTGTTCCAAATTTTAATTACGCCAGGGATTGCCTTTTCTATAGTAAATTATTCAAAAATAATTTTTGCTGTCGCAAATTTTAATTACGCCAGGGATTGCCTTTTCTATAGTAAATTATTCAAAAAAATAATTTTTTACTGTCTCAAATTTTAATTACGCCAGGGATTGCCTTTTCTATAGTAAATTTTGCAAAAAATAATTTTTTACTGTTGCAAATTTTAAATACGCCAGGATTGCCTTTTGTATAGTAAATTTTGCAAAAAATAATTGTTTAGTGTCGCAAATTTTAAATACGCCAGGGATTTGCCTTTTATATAGTAAATTTTGCAAAAAATAATTTTTTACTGTCGCAAATTTTAATTAAGCCAGGGATTGCCTTTTCTATAGTAAATTATTCAAAAAATATTTTTTTACTGTCGCAAATTTTAATTGCGCAGGGATTGCCTTTTCTATAGTAAATTTTGCAAAAAATAATTTTTTACTGTCGCAAATTTTAATTACGCCAGGGATTGCCTTTTCTATAGTAAATTATTCAAAAAATAATTTTTTCTGTCGCAAATTTTAATTACGCCAGGGATTGCCTTTTCTATAGTAAATTTTGCAAAAAATAATTTTTACTGTCTCAAATTTTAATTACGCCAGGGATTGCCTTTTCTATAGTAAATTATTCAAAAATTAATTTTTTACTGTCGCAAATTTTAATTACGCCAGGGATTGCCTTTTCTATAGTAAATTTTGCAAAAAATAATTTTTTACTGTCTCAAATTTTAATTACGCCAGGGATTGCCTTTTCTATAGTAAACTTTGCAAAAAATAATTGTTTAGTGTCGCAAATTTTAATTACGCCAGGGATTGCCTTTTCTATAGTAAATTATTCAAAAAATATTTTTTACTGTCGCAAATTTTAATTACGCCAGGGATTGCCTTTTCTATAGTAAATTATTCAAAAATTCATTTTTTACTGTCGCAAATTTTAATTACGCCAGGGATTGCCTTTTCTATAGTAAATTTTGTAAAAAATAATTTTTTACTGTCGCAAATTTTAATTACGCCAGGGATTGCCTTTTCTATAGTAAATTATTCAAAAATTAATTTTTTACTGTCGCAAATTTTAATTACGCCAGGGATTGCCTTTTCTATAGTAAATTATTCAAAAAATAATTTTTTACTGTCGCAAATTTTAAATACGCCAGGGATTGCCTTTTCTATAGTAAATTTTGCAAAAAATAATTGTTTAGTGTCGCAAATTTTAATTACGCCAGGGATTGCCTTTTCTATAGTAAATTATTCAAAAAATAATTTTTTACTTTCTCAAATTTTAATTACGCCAGGGATTGCCTTTTCTATAGTAAATTATTCAAAAATTCATTTTTTACTGTCTCAAATTTTAATTACGCCAGGGATTGCCTTTCTATAGTAAATTTTGCAAAAAATAATTTTTTACTGTCGCAAATTTTAATTACGCCAGGGATTGCCTTTTCTATAGTAAATTATTCAAAAAATAATTTTTTACTGTCGCAAATTTTAAATACGCCAGGGATTGCCTTTTCTATAGTAAATTTTGCAAAAAATAATTGTTTAGTGTCGCAAATTTTAATTACGCCAGGGATTGCCTTTTCTATAGTAAATTATTCAAAAAATAATTTTTTACTTTCTCAAATTTTAATTACGCCAGGGATTGCCTTTTCTATAGTAAATTATTCAAAAATTCATTTTTTACTGTCTCAAATTTTAATTGCGCCAGGGATTGCCTTTTCTATAGTAAATTTTGCAAAAAATAATTTTTTACTGTCGCAAATTTTAATTACGCCAGGGATTGCCTTTTCTATAGTAAATTATTCAAAAAATAATTTTTTCTGTCGCAAATTTTAATTACGCCAGGGATTGCCTTTTCTATAGTAAATTTTGCAAAAAATAATTTTTTACTGTCTCAAATTTTAATTACGCCAGGGATTGCCTTTTCTATAGTAAATTATTCAAAAATTAATTTTTTACTGTCGCAAATTTTAATTACGCCAGGGATTGCCTTTTCTATAGTAAATTTTGCAAAAAATAATTTTTTACTGTCTCAAATTTTAATTACGCCAGGGATTGCCTTTTCTATAGTAAATTATTCAAAAATTAATTTTTTACTGTCGCAAATTTTAAATACGCCAGGGATTGCCTTTTCTATAGTAAATTATTCAAAAATTTATTTTTTACTGTCGCAAATTTTAATTACGCCAGGGATAGCCTTTTCTATAGTAAATTTTGCAAAAAATAATTTTTTACTGTCTCAAATTTTAATTACGCCAGGGATTGCCTTTTCTATAGTAAATTATTCAAAAAATAATTTTTTACTGTTGCAAATTTTAATTACGCCAGGGATTGCCTTTTCTATAGTAAATTATTCAAAAAATATTTTTTTCTGTCGCAAATTATAATTACGCCAGGGATTGCCTTTCTATAGTAAATTTTGCAAAAATTAATTTTTTACTGTCTCAAATTTTAAATACGCCAGGTATTGCCTTTTCTATAGTAAATTTTGCAAAAAATAATTTTTTACTGTCGCAAATTTTAATTACGCCAGGGATTGCCTTTTCTATAGTAAATTATTCAAAAATTAATTTTTTACTGTCGCAAATTTTAATTACGCCAGGGATTGCCTTTTCTATAGTAAATTATTCAAAAAATAATTTTTTCTGTCGCAAATTTTAATTACGCCAGGGATTGCCTTTTCTATAGTAAATTTTGCAAAAAATAATTTTTTACTGTCTCAAATTTTAATTACGCCAGGGATTGCCTTTTCTATAGTAAATTATTCAAAAATTAATTTTTTACTGTCGCAAATTTTAATTACGCCAGGGATTGCCTTTTCTATAGTAAATTTTGCAAAAAATAATTTTTTACTGTCTCAAATTTTAATTACGCCAGGGATTGCCTTTTCTATAGTAAATTATTCAAAAATTAATTTTTTACTGTCGCAAATTTTAAATACGCCAGGGATTGCCTTTTCTATAGTAAATTATTCAAAAATTTATTTTTTACTGTCGCAAATTTTAATTACGCCAGGGATAGCCTTTTCTATAGTAAATTTTGCAAAAAATAATTTTTTACTGTCTCAAATTTTAATTACGCCAGGGATTGCCTTTTCTATAGTAAATTATTCAAAAAATAATTTTTTACTGTTGCAAATTTTAATTACGCCAGGGATTGCCTTTTCTATAGTAAATTATTCAAAAAATATTTTTTTCTGTCGCAAATTATAATTACGGCAGGGATTGCCTTTCTATAGTAAATTTTGCAAAAATTAATTTTTTACTGTCTCAAATTTTAAATACGCCAGGTATTGCCTTTTCTATAGTAAATTTTGCAAAAAATAATTTTTTACTGTCGCAAATTTTAATTACGCCAGGGATTGCCTTTTCTATAGTAAATTATTCAAAAATTAATTTTTTACTGTCGCAAATTTTAATTACGCCAGGGATTGCCATTTCTATAGTAAATTTTGCAAAAAATAATTTTTTACTGTCGCAAATTTTAATTACGCCAGGGATTGCCTTTTCTATAGTAAATTATTCAAAAATTAATTTTTTACTGTCGCAAATTTTAATTACGCCAGGGATTGCCTTTTCTATAGTAAATTTTGCAAAAAATAATTTTTTACTGTCTCATATTTTAATTACGCCAGGGATTGCCTTTTCTATAGTAAATTATTCAAAAAATCATTTTTTACTGTTGCAAATTTTAATTACGCCAGGGATTGCCTTTTCTATAGTAAATTATTCAAAAAATAATTTTTTACTGTCGCAAATTTTAATTACGCCAGGGATTGCCTTTTCTATAGTAAATTATTCAAAAAATAATTTTTTACTGTTCCAAATTTTAATTACGCCAGGGATTGCCTTTTCTATAGTAAATTATTCAAAAAATAATTTTTGCTGTCGCAAATTTTAATTACGCCAGGGATTGCCTTTTCTATAGTAAATTATTCAAAAATTCATTTTTTACTGTCGCAAATTTTAATTACGCCAGGGATTGCCTTTTCTATAGTAAATTTTTCAAAAATTCATTTTTTACTGTCGCAAATTATAATTACGCCAGGGATTGCCTTTTCTATAGTAAATTATTCAAAAATTAATTGTTTAGTGTCGCAAATTTTAATTACGCCAGGGATTGCCTTTTCTATAGTAAATTATTCAAAAATTCATTTTTTACTGTTGCAAATTTTAATTACGTCAGGGATTGCCTTTTCTATAGTAAATTATTCAAAAATTCATTTTTTACTGTCGCAAATTTTAATTACGCCAGGGATTGCCTTTTCTATAGTAAATTTTGCAAAAAATAATTTTTTACTGTCGCAAATTTTAATTACGCCAGGGATTGCCTTTTCTATAGTAAATTTTGCAAAAAATAATTTTTTACTGTCGCAAATTTTAATAACGCCAGGGATTGCCTTTTCTATAGTAAATTATTCAAAAATTAATTTTTTACTGTCGCAAATTTTAATTACTCCAAGGATTGCCTTTTCTATAGTAAATTATTCAAAAAATAATTTTTTACTGTTGCAAATTTTAATTACGCCAGGGATTGCCTTTTCTATAGTAAATTTTGCAAAAAATAATTTTTTACTGTCTCAAATTTTAATTACGCCAGGGATTGCCTTTTCTATAGTAAATTATTCAAAAATTAATTTTTTACTGTCGCAAATTTTAATTACGCCAGGGATTTCCTTTTCTATAGTAAATTTTGCAAAAAATAATTTTTTACTGTCTCAAATTTTAATTACGCCAGGGACTGCCTTTTCTATAGTAAATTATTCAAAAATTAATTTTTTACTGTCGCAAATTTTAAATACGCCAGGGATTGCCTTTTCTATAGTAAATTATTCAAAAATTTATTTTTTACTGTCGCAAATTTTAATTACGACAGGGATTGCCTTTTCTATAGTAAATTTTGCAAAAAATAATTTTTTACTGTCTCAAATTTTAATAACGCCAGGGATTGCCTTTTCTATAGTAAATTATTCAAAAAATAATTTTTTACTGTCGCAAATTTTAATTACGCCAGGGATTGCCTTTTCTATAGTAAATTATTCAAAAATTCATTTTTTACTGTCGCAAATTTTAATTACGCCAGGGATTGCCTTTTCTATAGTAAATTTTGCAAAAAATAATTTTTTACTGTCGCAAATTTTAATTACGCCAGGGATTGCCTTTTCTATAGTAAATTATTCAAAAAATAATTTTTTACTGTTGCAAATTTTAAATACGCCAGGGATTGCCTTATCTATAGTAAATTTTCCAAAAAATAATTTTTTACTGTCGCAAATTTCAGTTACGCCAGGGATTGCCTTTTCTATAGTAAATTATTCAAAAATTCATTTTTTACTGTCGCAAATTTTAATTACGCCAGGGATTGCCTTTTCTATAGTAAATTATTCAAAAATTAATTTTTTACTGTCGCAAATTTTAATTACGCCAGGGATTGCCATTTCTATAGTAAATTTTGCAAAAAATAATTTTTTACTGTCGCAAATTTTAATTACGCCAGGGATTGCCTTTTCTATAGTAAATTATTCAAAAAATAATTTTTTACTATCGCAAATTTTAATTACGCCAGGGATTGCCTTTTCTATAGTAAATTATTCAAAAATTCATTTTTTACTGTCGCAAATTTTAATTACGCCAGGGATTGCCTTTTCTATAGTAAATTTTGCAAAAAATAATTTTTTACTGTCGCAAATTTTAATTACGCCAGGGATTGCCTTTTCTATAGTAAATTATTCAAAAATTAATTTTTTACTGTCGCAAATTTTAATTACGCCAGGGATTGCCTTTTCTATAGTAAATTATTCAAAAAATAATTTTTTACTGTTGCAAATTTTAATTACGCCAGGGATTACCTTTTCTATAGTAAATTTTGCAAAAAATAATTTTTTACTGTCTCAAATTTTAATTACGCCAGGGATTGCCTTTTCTATAGTAAATTATTCAAAAATTAATTTTTTACTGTCGCAAATTTTAATTACGCCAGGGATTGCCTTTTCTATAGTAAATTTTGCAAAAAATAATTTTTTACTGTCTCAAATTTTAATTACGCCAGGGATTGCCTTTTCTATAGTAAATTATTCAAAAATTAATTTTTTACTGTCGCAAATTTTAATTACGCCAGGGATTGCCTTTTCTATAGTAAATTTTGCAAAAAATAATTTTTTACTGTCTCAAATTTTAATTACGCCAGGGATTGCCTTTTCTATAGTAAATTATTCAAAAAATCATTTTTTACTGTTGCAAATTTTAATTACGCCAGGGATTGCCTTTTCTATAGTAAATTATTCAAAAAATAATTTTTTACTGTCGCAAATTTTAATTACGCCAGGGATTGCCTTTTCTATAGTAAATTATTCAAAAAATAATTTTTTACTGTTCCAAATTTTAATTACGCCAGGGATTGCCTTTTCTATAGTAAATTATTCAAAAAATAATTTTTGCTGTCGCAAATTTTAATTACGCCAGGGATTGCCTTTTCTATAGTAAATTATTCAAAAATTCATTTTTTACTGTCGCAAATTTTAATTACGCCAGGGATTGCCTTTTCTATAGTAAATTTTTCAAAAATTCATTTTTTACTGTCGCAAATTATAATTACGCCAGGGATTGCCTTTTCTATAGTAAATTATTCAAAAATTAATTGTTTAGTGTCGCAAATTTTAATTACGCCAGGGATTGCCTTTTCTATAGTAAATTATTCAAAAATTCATTTTTTACTGTTGCAAATTTTAATTACGTCAGGGATTGCCTTTTCTATAGTAAATTATTCAAAAATTCATTTTTTACTGTCGCAAATTTTAATTACGCCAGGGATTGCCTTTTCTATAGTAAATTTTGAAAAAAATAATTTTTTACTGTCGCAAATTTTAATTACGCCAGGGATTGCCTTTTCTATAGTAAATTTTGCAAAAAATAATTTTTTACTGTCGCAAATTTTAATTACGCCAGGGATTGCCTTTTCTATAGTAAATTATTCAAAAATTAATTTTTTACTGTCGCAAATTTTAATTACGCCAAGGATTGCCTTTTCTATAGTAAATTATTCAAAAAATAATTTTTTACTGTTGCAAATTTTAATTACGCCAGGGATTGCCTTTTCTATAGTAAATTTTGCAAAAAATAATTTTTTACTGTCTCAAATTTTAATTACGCCAGGGATTGCCTTTTCTATAGTAAATTATTCAAAAATTAATTTTTTACTGTCGCAAATTTTAATTACGCCAGGGATTGCCTTTTCTATAGTAAATTATGCAAAAAATAATTTTTTACTGTCTCAAATTTTAATTACGCCAGGGACTGCCTTTTCTATAGTAAATTATTCAAAAATTAATTTTTTACTGTCGCAAATTTTAAATACGCCAGGGATTGCCTTTTCTATAGTAAATTATTCAAAAATTTATTTTTTACTGTCGCAAATTTTAATTACGACAGGGATTGCCTTTTCTATAGTAAATTTTGCAAAAAATAATTTTTTACTGTCTCAAATTTTAATTACGCCAGGGATTGCCTTTTCTATAGTAAATTATTCAAAAAATAATTTTTTACTGTCGCAAATTTTAATTACGCCAGGGATTGCCTTTTCTATAGTAAATTATTCAAAAATTCATTTTTTACTGTCGCAAATTTTAATTACGCCAGGGATTGCCTTTTCTATAGTAAATTTTGCAAAAAATAATTTTTTACTGTCGCAAATTTTAATTACGCCAGGGATTGCCTTTTCTATAGTAAAATATTCAAAAAATAATTTTTTACTGTTGCAAATTTTAAATACGCCAGGGATTGCCTTATCTATAGTAAATTTTCCAAAAAATAATTTTTTACTGTCGCAAATTTCAGTTACGCCAGGGATTGCCTTTTCTATAGTAAATTATTCAAAAATTCATTTTTTACTGTCGCAAATTTTAATTACGCCAGGGATTGCCTTTTCTATAGTAAACTTTGCAAAAAATAATTGTTTAGTGTCGCAAATTTTAATTACGCCAGGGATTGCCTTTTCTATAGTAAATTATTCAAAAAATAATTTTTTACTATCGCAAATTTTAATTACGCCAGGGATTGCCTTTTCTATAGTAAATTATTCAAAAATTCATTTTTTACTGTCGCAAATTTTAATTACGCCAGGGATTGCCTTTTCTATAGTAAATTTTGCAAAAAATAATTTTTTACAGTCGCAAATTTTAATTACGCCAGGGATTGCCTTTTCTATAGTAAATTATTCAAAAATTAATTTTTTACTGTCGCAAATTTTAATTACGCCAGGGATTGCCTTTTCTATAGTAAATTATTCAAAAAATAATTTTTTACTGTTGCAAATTTTAATTACGCCAGGGATTACCTTTTCTATAGTAAATTTTGCAAAAAATAATTTTTTACTGTCTCAAATTTTAATTACGCCAGGGATTGCCTTTTCTATAGTAAATTATTCAAAAATTAATTTTTTACTGTCGCAAATTTTAATTACGCCAGGGATTGCCTTTGCTATAGTAAATTTTGCAAAAAATAATTTTTTACTGTCTCAAATTTTAATTACGCCAGGGATTGCCTTTTCTATAGTAAATTATTCAAAAATTAATTTTTTACTGTCGCAAATTTTAAATACGCCAGGGATTGCCTTTTCTATAGTAAATTATTCAAAAATTTATTTTTTACTGTCGCAAATTTTAATTACGCCAGGGATTGCCTTTTCTATAGTAAATTTTGCAAAAAATAATTTTTTACTGTCTCAAATTTTAATTACGCCAGGGATTGCCTTTTCTATAGTAAATTATTCAAAAAATAATTTTTTACTGTTGCAAATTTTAATTACGCCAGGGATTGCCTTTTTATAGTAAATTATTCAAAAAATATTTTTTTCTGTCGCAAATTATAATTACGCCAGGGATTGCCTTTCTATAGTAAATTTTGCAAAAATTAATTTTTTACTGTCTCAAATTTTAAATACGCCAGGGATTGCCTTTTCTATAGTAAATTTTGCAAAAAATAATTTTTTACTGTCGCAAATTTTAATTACGCCAGGGATTGCCTTTTCTATAGTAAATTATTCAATAATTCATTTTTTACTGTCGCAAATTTTAATTACGCCAGGGATTGCCTTTTCTATAGTAAATTTTGCAAAAAATAATTTTTTACTGTCGCAAATTTTAATTACGCCAGGGATTGCCTTTTCTATAGTAAATTATTCAAAAATTAATTTTTTACTGTCGCAAATTTTAATTACGCCAGGGATCGCATTTTCTATAGTAAATTTTGCAAAAAATAATTTTTTACTGTCTCAAATTTTAATTACGCCAGGGATTGCCTTTTCTATAGTAAATTATTCAAAAAATAATTTTTTACTGTTGCAAATTTTAATAACGCCAGGGATTGCCTTTTCTATAGTAAATTATTCAAAAAATAATTTTTTCTGTCGCAAATTATAATTACGCCAGGGATTGCCTTTTCTATAGTAAATTTTGCAAAAATTAATTTTTTACTGTCGCAAATTTTAATTACGCCAGGGATTGCCTTTTCTATAGTAAATTATTCAAAAATTCATTTTTTACTGTCGCAAATTTTAATTACGCCAGGGATTGCCTTTTCTATAGTAAACTTTGCAAAAAATAATTGTTTAGTGTCGCAAATTTTAATTACGCCAGGGATTGCCTTTTCTATAGTAAATTATTCAAAAAATAATTTTTTACTGTCGCAAATTTTAATTACGCCAGGGATTGCCTTTTCTATAGTAAATTATTCAAAAATTCATTTTTTACTGTCGCAAATTTTAATTACGCCAGGGATTGCCTTTTCTATAGTAAATTTTGCAAAAAATAATTTTTTACTGTCGCAAATTTTAATTACGCCAGGGATTGCCTTTTCTATAGTAAATTATTCAAAAATTCATTTTTTACTGTCGCAAATTTTAATTACGCCAGGGATTGCCTTTTCTATAGTAAATTTTGCAAAAAATAATTTTTTACTGTCGCAAATTTTAAATACGCCAGGGATTGCCTTTTCTATAGTAAATTATTCAAAAATTAATTTTTTACTGTCGCAAATTTTAATTACGCCAGGGATCGCATTTTCTATAGTAAATTTTGCAAAAAATAATTTTTTACTGTCTCAAATTTTAATTACGCCAGGGATTGCCTTTTCTATAGTAAATTATTCAAAAAATAATTTTTTACTGTTGCAAATTTTAATTACGCCAGGGATTGCCTTTTCTATAGTAAATTATTCAAAAAATAATTTTTTCTGTCGCAAATTATAATTACGCCAGGGATTGCCTTTTCTATAGTAAATTTTGCAAAAATTAATTTTTTACTGTCTCAAATTTTAAATACGCCAGGGATTGCCTTATCTATAGTAAATTTTGCAAAAAATAATTTTTTACTGTCGCAAATTTTAATTATGCCAGGGATTGCCTTTTCTCAAGTAATCTTTGCAAAAAATAATTGTTTAGTGTCGCAAATTTTAATTACGCCAGGGATTGCCTTTTCTATAGTAAATTTTGCAAAAAATATTTTTTTACTGTCGCAAATTTTAATTACGCCAGGGATTGTATTTTCTATAGTAAATTATTCAAAAATTAATTTTTTACTGTCGCAAATTTTAATTACGCCAGGGATTGCCTTTTCTATAGTAAATTATTCAAAAAATAATTTTTTACTGTCGCAAATTTTAAATACGCCAGGGATTGCCTTTTCTACAGTAAATTTTGCAAAAAATAATTGTTTAGTGTCGCAAATTTTAATTACGCCAGGGATTGCCTTTTCTATAGTAAATTATTCAAAAAATAATTTTTTACTGTCGCAAATTTTAAATACGCCAGGGATTGCCTTTTCTATAGTAAAATATTCAAAAATTCATTTTTTACTGTCTCAAATTTTAATTACGCCAGGGATTGCCTTTCTATAGTAAATTTTGCAAAAAATAATTTTTTACTGTCTCAAATTTTAATTACGCCAGGGATTGCCTTTTCTATAGTAAATTATTCAAAAAATAATTTTTTACTGTTGCAAATTTTAATTACGCCAGGGATTGCCTTTTTATAGTAAATTATTCAAAAAATATTTTTTTCTGTCGCAAATTATAATTACGCCAGGGATTGCCTTTCTATAGTAAATTTTGCAAAAATTAATTTTTTACTGTCTCAAATTTTAAATACGCCAGGGATTGCCTTTTCTATAGTAAATTTTGCAAAAAATAATTTTTTACTGTCGCAAATTTTAATTACGCCAGGGATTGCCTTTTCTATAGTAAATTATTCAATAATTCATTTTTTACTGTCGCAAATTTTAATTACGCCAGGGATTGCCTTTTCTATAGTAAATTTTGCAAAAAATAATTTTTTACTGTCGCAAATTTTAATTACGCCAGGGATTGCCTTTTCTATAGTAAATTATTCAAAAATTAATTTTTTACTGTCGCAAATTTTAATTACGCCAGGGATCGCATTTTCTATAGTAAATTTTGCAAAAAATAATTTTTTACTGTCTCAAATTTTAATTACGCCAGGGATTGCCTTTTCTATAGTAAATTATTCAAAAAATAATTTTTTACTGTTGCAAATTTTAATAACGCCAGGGATTGCCTTTTCTATAGTAAATTATTCAAAAAATAATTTTTTCTGTCGCAAATTATAATTACGCCAGGGATTGCCTTTTCTATAGTAAATTTTGCAAAAATTAATTTTTTACTGTCGCAAATTTTAATTACGCCAGGGATTGCCTTTTCTATAGTAAATTATTCAAAAATTCATTTTTTACTGTCGCAAATTTTAATTACGCCAGGGATTGCCTTTCTATAGTAAACTTTGCAAAAAATAATTGTTTAGTGTCGCAAATTTTAATTACGCCAGGGATTGCCTTTTCTATAGTAAATTATTCAAAAAATAATTTTTTACTGTCGCAAATTTTAATTACGCCAGGGATTGCCTTTTCTATAGTAAATTATTCAAAAATTCATTTTTTACTGTCGCAAATTTTAATTACGCCAGGATTGCCTTTTCTATAGTAAATTTTGCAAAAAATAATTTTTTACTGTCGCAAATTTTAATTACGCCAGGGATTGCCTTTTCTATAGTAAATTATTCAAAAATTCATTTTTACTGTCGCAAATTTTAATTACGCCAGGGATTGCCTTTTCTATAGTAAATTTTGCAAAAAATAATTTTTTACTGTCGCAAATTTTAAATACGCCAGGGATTGCCTTTTCTATAGTAAATTATTCAAAAATTAATTTTTTACTGTCGCAAATTTTAATTACGCCAGGGATCGCATTTTCTATAGTAAATTTTGCAAAAAATAATTTTTTACTGTCTCAAATTTTAATTACGCCAGGGATTGCCTTTTCTATAGTAAATTATTCAAAAAATAATTTTTTACTGTTGCAAATTTTAATTACGCCAGGGATTGCCTTTTCTATAGTAAATTATTCAAAAAATAATTTTTTCTGTCGCAAATTATAATTACGCCAGGGATTGCCTTTTCTATAGTAAATTTTGCAAAAATTAATTTTTTACTGTCTCAAATTTTAAATACGCAGGGATTGCCTTATCTATAGTAAATTTTGCAAAAAATAATTTTTTACTGTCGCAAATTTTAATTACGCCAGGGATTGCCTTTTCTCAAGTAATCTTTGCAAAAAATAATTGTTTAGTGTCGCAAATTTTAATTACGCCAGGGATTGCCTTTTCTATAGTAAATTTTGCAAAAAATATTTTTTTTACTGTCGCAAATTTAATTACGCCAGGGATTGTATTTTCTATAGTAAATTATTCAAAAATTAATTTTTTACTGTCGCAAATTTTAATTACGCCAGGGATTGCCTTTTCTATAGTAAATTATTCAAAAAATAATTTTTTACTGTCGCAAATTTTAAATACGCCAGGGATTGCCTTTTCTACAGTAAATTTTGCAAAAATAATTGTTTAGTGTCGCAAATTTTAATTACGCCAGGGATTGCCTTTTCTATAGTAAATTATTCAAAAAATAATTTTTTACTTTCTCAAATTTTAATTACGCCAGGGATTGCCTTTTCTATAGTAAAATATTCAAAAATTCATTTTTTACTGTCTCAAATTTTAATTACGCCAGGGATTGCCTTTCTATAGTAAATTTTGCAAAAAATAATTTTTTACTGTCGCAAATTTTAATTACGCCAGGGATTGCCTTTTCTATATTAAAATTTTTCAAAAATAATTTTTTACTGTCGCAAATTTTAAATACACAGGGATTGCCTTTTCTATAGTAAATTTGCAAAAAATAATTGTTTAGTGTCGCAAATTTTAATTACGCCAGGGATTGCCTTTTCTATAGTAAATTATTCAAAAAATAATTTTTTACTTTCTCAAATTTTAATTACGCCAGGGATTGCCTTTTCTATAGTAAATTATTCAAAAATTCATTTTTTACTGTCTCAAATTTTAATTGCGCCAGGGATTGCCTTTTTTATAGTAAATTTTGCAAAAAATAATTTTTTACTGTCGCAAATTTTAATTACGCCAGGGATTGCCTTTTCTATAGTAAATTATTCAAAAAATAATTTTTCTGTCGCAAATTTTAATTACGCCAGGGATTGCCTTTTCTATAGTAAATTTTGCAAAAAATAATTTTTTTACTGTCTCAAACTTTAATTACGCCAGGGATTGCCTTTTCTATAGTAAATTATTCAAAAATTAATTTTTTACTGTCGCAAATTTTAATTACGCCAGGGATTGCCTTTTCTATAGTAAATTTTGCAAAAAATAATTTTTTACTGTCCTCAAATTTTAATTACGCCAGGGATTGCCTTTTCTATAGTAAATTATTCAAAAATTAATTTTTTACTGTCGCAAATTTTAAATACGCCAGGGATTGCCTTTTCTATAGTAAATTATTCAAAAATTTATTTTTACTGTCGCAAATTTAATTACGCCAGGGATTGCCTTTTCTATAGTAAATTTTGCAAAAAATAATTTTTTACTGTCTCAAATTTTAATTACGCCAGGGATTGCCTTTTCTATAGTAAATTATTCAAAAAATAATTTCTTACTGTTGCAAATTTTAATTACGCAGGGATTGCCTTTTCTATAGTAAATTATTCAAAAAATATTTTTTCCTGTCGCAAATTATAATTACGCCAGGGATTGCCTTTCTATAGTAAATTTTGCAAAAATAAATTTTTTACTGTCTCAAATTTTAAATACGCCAGGGATTGCCTTTTCTATAGTAAATTTTGCAAAAAATAATTTTTTACTGTCGCAAATTTTAATTACGCCAGGGATTGCCTTTTCTATAGTATATTATTCAAAAATTCATTTTTTACTGTCGCAAATTTTAATTACGCCAGGGATTGCCTTTTCTATAGTAAATTTTGCAAAAAATAATTTTTTACTGTCGCAAATTTTAATTACGCCAGGGATTGCCTTTTCTATAGTAAATTATTCAAAAATTAATTTTTTACTGTCGCAAATTTTAATTACGCCAGGGATCGCATTTTCTATAGTAAAATTTGCAAAAAATAATTTTTTACTGTCTCAAATTTCAATTACGCCAGGGATTGCCTTTTCTATAGTAAATTATTCAAAAAATAATTTTTTACTGTTGCAAATTTTAATTACGCCAGGGATTGCATTTCTATAGTAAATTATTCAAAAAATAATTTTTTCTGTCGCAAATTATTATTACGCCAGGGATTGCCTTTTCTATAGTAAATTTTGCAAAAATTAATTTTTTACTGTCTCAAATTTTAAATACGCCAGGGATTGCCTTATCTATAGTAAATTTTGCAAAAATAATTTTTTACTGTCGCAAATTTTAATTACGCCAGGGATTGCCTTTTCTATAGTAAATTATTCAAAAATTCATTTTTTACTGTCGCAAATTTTAATTACGCCAGGGATTGCCTTTTCTATAGTAAACTTTGCAAAAAATAATTGTTTAGTGTCGCAAATTTTAATAACGCCAGGGATTGCCTTTTCTATAGTAAATTATTCAAAAAATAATTTTTTACTGTCGCAAATTTTAATTACGCCAGGGATTGCCTTTTCTATAGTAAATTATTCAAAAATTCATTTTTTACTGTCGCAAATTTTAATTACGACAGGGATTGCCTTTTCTATAGTAAATTTAGCAAAAAATAATTTTTTACTGTCGCAAATTTTAATTACGCCAGGGATTGCCTTTTCTATAGTAAATTATTCAAAAATTAATTTTTTACTGTCGCAAATTTTAATTACGCCAGGGATTGCCTTTTCTATAGTAAATTATTCAAAAAATAATTTTTTACTGTCGCAAATTTTAAATACGCCAGGGATTGCCTTTTCTATAGTAAATTTTGCAAAAAATAATTGTTTAGTGTCGCAAATATTAATTACGCCAGGGATTGCTTTTCTATAGTAAATTATTCAAAAAATAATTTTTTACTTTCTCAAATTTTAATTACGCCAGGGATTGCCTTTTCTATAGTAAATTATTCAAAAATTCATTTTTTACTGTCTCAAATTTGAATTACGCCAGGGATTGCCTTTCTATAGTAAATTTTGCAAAAAATAATTTTTTACTGTCGCAAATTTTAATTACGCCAGGGATTGCCTTTTCTGTAGTAAATTATTCAAAAAATTATTGTTTAGTGTCGCAAATTTTACTTACGCCAGGGATTGCCTTTTCTATAGTAAATTATTCAAAAAATAATTTTTTACTGTCGCAAATTTTAATTACGCCAGGGATTGCCTCTTCTATAGTAAATTTGCAAAAAATAATTTTTTACTGTCGCAAATTTTAATTACGCCAGGGATTGCCTTTTCTATAGTAAATTTTGCAAAAAATAATTTTTTACTGTCTCAAATTTTAATTACGCCAGGGATTGCCTTTTCTATAGTAAATTATTCAAAGACTAATTTTTTACTGTCGCAAATTTTTAATTACGCCAGGGATTACCTTTTCTATAGTAAATTATTCAAAAAATTATTTTATACTGTCGCAAATTTTAATTACGCCAGGGATTGCCTTTTCTATAGTAAATTATTCAAAAATAATTTTTTACTGTCGCAAATTTTAATTACGCCAGGGATTGCCTTTTCTATAGTAAATTATTCAAAAACTAATTTTTTACTGTCGCAAATTTTAATTACGCCAGGGATTGCCTTTTCTATAGTAAATTATTCAAAAAATAATTTTATACTGTCGCAAATTTTAATTACGCCATGGATTGCCTTTTCTATAGTGAATTTTGCAAAAAAATAATTTTTTACTATCGCAAATTTTAATTACGCCAGGGATTGCCTTTTCTATAGTAAATTATTCAAAAAATAATTTTATACTGTCGCAAATTTTAATTACGCCAGGGATTGCCTTTTCTATAGTAAATTTTGCAAAAATTAATTTTTTACTGTCGCAAATTTTAATTACGCCAGGGATTGCCTGTTCTATAGTAAATTATTCAAAAAATAATTTTTTCTGTCACAAATTTTAATTACGCCAGGGATTGCCTTTTCTATAGTAAATTATTCAAAAAATAATTTTTTACTGTTGCAAATTTTAATTACGCCAGGGATTGCCTTTTCTATAGTAAATTATTCAAAAATAATTTTATACTGTCGCAAATTTTAATTGCGCCAGGGATTGCCTTTTCTATAGTAAAATTATTCAAAAAATAATTTTTTACTGTCTCAAATTTTAATTACGCCAGGGATTGCCTTTTCTATAGTAAATTTTGCAAAAAATAATTTTTTGCTGTCGCAAATTATAATTACGCCAGGGATTGCCTTTTCTATAGTAAATTATTCAAAAAATAATTTTTTACTGTCGCAAATTTTAATTACGCCAGGGATTTCCTTTTCTATAGTAAATTATTCAAAAAATAATTTTTTACTGTTGCAAATTTTAAATACGCCAGGGATTGCCTTTTTTATAGTAAATTATTCAAAAATTCATTTTTTACTGTCGCAAATTTTAATTACGCCAGGGATTGCCTTTTCTATAGTAAATTTTGCAAAAAATAATTGTTTAGTGTCGCAAATTTTAATTAGGCCAGGGATTGCCTTTTGTATAGTAAATTTTGCAAAAAATAATTTTTTACTGTCTCAAATTTTAATTACGCCAGGGATTGCCGTTTCTATAGTAAATTATTCAAAAAATAATTTTTTACTGTTGCAAATTTTAATTACGCCAGGGATTGCCTTTTCTATAGTAAATTATTCAAAAAATAATTTTTTACTGTCTCAAATTTTAATTACGCCAGGGATTTCCTTTTCTATAGTAAATTATTCAAAAAATAATTTTTTACTGTCGCAAATTTTAATTACGCCAGGGATTGCCTTTTATATAGTAAATTATTCAAAAAATCATTTTTTACTGTCGCAAATTTTAATTAGGCCAGGGATTGCCTTTTCTATAGTAAATTATTCAAAAAATAAATTTTTACTGTCGCAAATTTTAATTACGCCAGGGATTGCCTTTTCTATAGTAAATTATTCAAAAATTCATTTTTTACTGTCGCAAATTTTAATTACGCCAGGGATTGCCTTTTCTATAGTAAATTATTCAAAAACTAATTTTTTACTGTCGCAAATTTTAATTACGCCAGGGATTGCCTTTTCTATAGTAAATTATTCAAAAATTAATTTTTTACTGTCGCAAATTTTAATTACGCCAGGGATTGCCTTTCCTATAGTAAATTTTGCAAAAATTAATTTTTTACTGTCGCAAATTTTAATTACGCCAGGGATTGCCTTTTCTATAGTAAATTATTCAAAAAATAATTTTTTCTGTCGCAAATTATAATTACGCCAGGGATTGCCTTTTCTATAGTAAATTTTGCAAAAATTAATTTTTTACTGTCTCAAATTTTAAATACGCCAGGGATTGCCTTTTCTTTAGTAAATTATTCAAAAAATAATTTTTTCTGTCACAAATTTTAATTACGCCAGGGATTGCCTTTTCTATAGTAAATTATTCAAAAAATAATTTTTTACTGTTGCAAATTTTAATTACGCCAGGGATTGCCTTTTCTATAGTAAATTATTCAAAAAATAATTTTTACTGTCGCAAATTTTAATTACGCCAGGGATTGCCTTTTATATAGTAAATTATTCAAAAAATCATTTTTTACTGTCGCAAATTTTAATTACGCCAGGGATTGCCTTTTCTATAGTAAATTATTCAAAAAATAATTTTTTACTGTCGCAAATTTTAATTACGCCAGGGATTGCCTTTTCTATAGTAAATTATTCAAAAAATAATTTTTTACTGTCTCAAATTTTAATTACGCCAGGGATTTCCTTTTCTATAGTAAATTATTCAAAAAATAATTTTTTACTGTCTCAAATTTTAATTACGCCAGGGATTGCCTTTTCTATAGTAAATTATTCAAAAACTAATTTTTTACTGTCGCAAATTTTAATTACGCCAGGGATTGCCTTTTCTATAGTAAATTATTCAAAAAATAATTTTATACTGTCGCAAATTTTAATTACGCCAGGGATTGCCTTTTCTATAGTAAATTATTCAAAAAATAATTTTTTACTGTTGCAAATTTTAATTACGCCAGGGATTGCCTTTTCTATAGTAAATTATTCAAAAAATAATTTTTTACTGTCTCAAATTTTAATTACGCCAGGGATTTCCTTTTCTATAGTAAATTATTCAAAAAATAATTTTTTACTGTCTCAAATTTTAATTACGCCAGGGATTGCCTTTTCTATAGTAAATTATTCAAAAACTAATTTTTTACTGTCTCAAATTTTAATTACGCCAGGGATTGCCTTTTCTATAGTAAATTATTCAAAAACTAATTTTTTACTGTCGCAAATTTTAATTACGCCAGGGATTGCCTTTTCTATAGTAAATTATTCAAAAAATAATTTTATACTGTCGCAAATTTTAATTACGCCAGAGATTTCCTTTTCTATAGTAAATTATTCAAAAAATAATTTTTTACTGTCTCAAATTTTAAATACGCCAGGGATTGCCTTTTCTTTAGTAAATTATTCAAAAAATAATTTTTTTCTGTCACAAATTTTAATTACGCCAGGGATTGCCTTTTCTATAGTAAATTATTCAAAAAATAATTTTTTACTGTTGCAAATTTTAATTACGCCAGGGATTGCCTTTTCTATAGTAAATTATTCAAAAAATAATTTTTACTGTCGCAAATTTTAATTACGCCAGGGATTGCCTTTTATATAGTAAATTATTCAAAAAATCATTTTTTACTGTCGCAAATTTTAATTACGCCAGGGATTGCCTTTTCTATAGTAAATTATTCAAAAAATAATTTTTTACTGTCGCAAATTTTAATTACGCCAGGGATTGCCTTTTCTATAGTAAATTATTCAAAAAATAATTTTTTACTGTCTCAAATTTTAATTACGCCAGGGATTTCCTTTTCTATAGTAAATTATTCAAAAAATAATTTTTTACTGTCTCAAATTTTAATTACGCCAGGGATTGCCTTTTCTATAGTAAATTATTCAAAAACTAATTTTTTACTGTCGCAAATTTTAATTACGCCAGGGATTGCCTTTTCTATAGTAAATTATTCAAAAAATAATTTTATACTGTCGCAAATTTTAATTACGCCAGGGATTGCCTTTTCTATAGTAAATTATTCAAAAAATAATGTTTTACTGTTGCAAATTTTAATTACGCCAGGGATTGCCTTTTCTATAGTAAATTATTCAAAAAATAATTTTTTACTGTCGCAAATTTTAATTACGTCAGGGATTGCCTTTTGTATAGTAAATTATTCAAAAAATAATTTTTACTGTCGCAAATTTTAATTACGCCAGGGATTGCCTTTTCTATAGTAAATTTTGCAAAAAATAATTTTTTACTATCGCAAATTTTAATTACGCCAGGGATTGCCTTTTCTATAGTAAATTATTCAAAAATTCATTTTTTACTGTCGCAAATTTTAATTACGCCAGGGTTTGCCTTTTCTATAGTAAATTATTCAAAAAATAATTTTTTACTGTCTCAAATTTTAATTACGCCAGGGATTGCCTTTTCTATAGTAAATTTTGCAAAAAATAATTTTTTACTGTTGCAAATTTTAAATACGCCAGGGATTGCCTTTTGTATAGTAAATTTTGCAAAAAATAATTGCTTAGTGTCGCAAATTTTAAATACGCCAGGAATTGCCTTTTGTATAGTAAATTTTGCAAAAAATAATTTTTTACTGTCGCAAATTTTAATTACGCCAGGGATTGCCTTTTCAATAGTAAATTATTCAAAAAATAATTTTTTACTGTCTCAAATTTTAATTACGCCAGGGATTGCCTTTTCTATAGTAAATTTTGGAAAAAATAATTTTTTACTGTCGCAAATTTTAATTACGCCAGGGATTGCCTTTTCTATAGTAAATTATTCAAAAATTAATTTTTTACTGTCGCAAATTTTAATTACGCCAGAGATTGCCTTTTCTATTGTAAATTTTGCAAAAAATAATTTTTTACTGTCGCAAATTTTAATTACGCCAGGGATTGCCTTTTCTATAGTAAATTATTCAAAAAATAATTTTTTCTGTCGCAAATTTTAATTACGCCAGGGATTGCCTTTTCTATAGTAAATTTTGCAAAAAATAATTTTTTACTGTCTCAAATTTTAATTACGCCAGGGATTGCCTTTTCTATAGTAAATTATTCAAAAAATAATTGTTTAGTGTCGCAAATTTTAAGTACGCCAGGGATTGCCTTTTCTACAGTAAATTATTCAAAAATTAATTTTTTACTGTCGCAAATTTTAATTACGCCAGGGATTGCCTTTTCTATAGTAAATTTTGCAAAAATTAATTTTTTACTGTCTCAAATTTTAAATACGCCAGGGATTGCCTTTTCTATAGTAAATTATTCAAAAAATAATTTTTTCTGTCACAAATTTTAATTACGCCAGGGATTGCCTTTTCTATAGTAAATTATTCAAAAATAATTTTTTACTGTCTCAAATTTTAATTACGCCAGGGATTGCCTTTTCTATAGTAAATTATTCAATAAATAATTGTTTAGTGTCGCAAATTTTAATTAGCCAGGGATTGCCTTTTCTATAGTAAATTATTCAAAAAATAATTGTTTAGTGTCGCAAATTTTAATTACGCCAGGGATTGCCTTTTCTATAGTAAATTTTGCAAAAAATAATTTTTTACTGTCGCAAATTTTAATTACGCCAGGGATTGCCTTTTCTATAGTATATTTTGCAAAAATTAATTTTTTACTGTCTCAAATTTTAAATACGCCAGGGATTGCCTTTTCTATAGTAAATTATTCAAAAAATAATTTTTTCTGTCACAAATTTTAATTACGCCAGGGATTGCCTTTTCTATAGTAAATTATTCAAAAAATAATTTTTTACTCTCTCAAATTTTAATTACGCCAGGGATTGCCTTTTCTATAGTAAATTATTCAAAAAATAATTGTTTAATGTCGCAAATTTTAATTACGCCAGGGATTGCCTTTCTATAGTAAATTATTAAAAAATTCATTTTTTACTGTCGCAAATTTTAATTACGCCAGGGATTGCCTTTTCTATAGTAAATTATTCAAAAACTAATTTTTTACTGTCTCAAGTTTTAATTACGCCAGGGATTGCCTTTTCTATAGCAAATTATTCAAAAAATAATTTTTACTGTCGCAAATTTTAATTACGCCAGGGATTGCCTTTTCTATAGTAAATTATTCAAAAAATAATTGTTTAGTGTCGCAAATTTTAATTACGCCAGGGATTGCCTTTTCTATAGTAAATTTTGCAAAAAATAATTTTTTACTGTCGCAAATTTTAATTACGCCAGGGATTGCCTTTTCTATAGTAAATTATTCAAAAAATAATTTTTTACTGTCGCAAATTTTAATTACGCCAGGGATTGCCTTTTCTATAGTAAATTATTCAAAAAATAATTTTTTACTGTCGCAAATTTTAATTACGCCAGGGATTGCCTTTTCTATAGTAAATTATTCAAAAAATAATTGTTTAGTGTCGCAAATTTTAAATACGCCAGGGATTGCCTTTTCTATAATAAATTATTCAAAAAATAAATGTTTAGTGTCGCAAATTATAATTACGCCAGGGATTGCCTTTTCTATAGTAAATTATTCAAAAAATAATTTTATACTGTCGCAAATTTTAATTACGCCAGGGATTGCCTTTTCTATAGTAAATTTTGCAAAAAATAATTTTTACTGACGCAAATTTTAATTACGCCAGGGATTGCCTTTTGTATAGTAAATTATTCAAAAAATAATTTTATACTGTCGCAAATTTTAAATACGCCAGGGATTGCCTTTTCTATTGTAAATTATTCAAAAAATCATTTTTTACTGTCGCAAATTTTAATTACGCCAGGGATTGCCTTTTCTATAGTAAATTATTCACAAAATCATTTTTTACTGTCGCAAATTTTAATTACGCCAGGGATTGCCTTTTCTATAGTAAATTATTCAAAAATTAATTTTTTACTGTCTCAAATTTTAATTACGCCAGGGATTGCCTTTTCTATAGTAAAGTATTCTAAAAATAATTTTTTACTGTCTCAAATTTTAAATACGCCAGGGATTGCCTTTTCTATAGTAAATTATTCAAAAAATAATTGTTTAGTGTCGCGAATTTTAATTAAGCCCGGGATTGCCTTTTCTATAGTAAATTATTCAAAAAATAATTTTTTATTGTCGCAAATTTTAATTACGCCAGGGATTGCCTTTTCTATAGTAAATTTTGCAAAAAATAATTTTTTACTGTCGCAAATTTTAATTACGCCAGGGATTGCCTTTTCTATAGTAAATTATTCAGAAAATAATTTTTTACTCTCTCAAATTTTAATTACGCCAGGGATTGCCTTTTCTATAGTAAATTATTCAAAAAATAATTTTTTACTGTCGCAAATTTTAATTACGCCAGGGATTGCCTTTTCTATAGTAAATTATTCAAAAATTCATTTTTTACCGTCGCAAATTTTAATTACGCCAGGGATTGCCTTTTCTATAGTAAATTATTCAAAAAATAATTGTTTAGTGTCGCAAATTTTAATTACGCCAGGGATTGCCTTTTCTAGAGTAAATTATTCAAAAAATAATTTTTTACTGTCTCAAATTTTAAGTACGCCAGGGATTGCCTTTTCTATAGTAAATTATTCAAAAAATAATTTTTTACTGTCGCAAATTTTAATTACGCCAGGGATTGCCTTTTCTATAGTAAATTATTCAAAAATTCATTTTTTACTGTCGAAAATTTTAATTATGCCAGGGATTGCCTTTTCTATAGTAAATTATTCAAAAAATAATTTTTTACTGTCGCAAATTTTAATTACGCCAGGGATTGCCTTTTCTATAGTAAATAATTCAAAAATTCATTTTTTACTGTCTCAAATTTTAATTACGCCAGGGATTGCCTTTTCTATAGTAAATGTTGCAAAAAATAATTTTTTACTGTCGCAAATTTTAATTACGCCAGGGATTGCCTTTTCTATAGTAAATTTTGCAAAAATTAATTTTTTACTGTCTCAAATTTTAAATACGCCAGGGATTGCCTTTTCTATAGTAAATTATTCAAAAAATAATTTTTTCTGTCACAAATTTTAAATACGCCAGGGATTGCCTTTTCTATAGTAAATTTTGCAAAAAATAATTTTTTACTGTCGCAAATTTTAATTACGCCAGGGATTGCCTTTTCTATAGTAAATTATTCAAAAAATAATTTTTTACTGTCGCAAATTTTAATTACGCCAGGGATTGCCTTTTCTATAGTAAATTATTCAAAAATTCATTTTTTACTGTCGCAAATTTTAATTACGCCAGGGATTGCCTTTTCTATAGTAAATTATTCAAAAAATAATTTTTTACTGTCGCAAATAATTGTTTAGTGTCGCAAATTTTAATTACGCCAGGGATTGCCTTTTCTATAGTAAATTATTCAAAAATTCATTTTTTACTGTCGCAAAGTTTAGTTACGCCAGGGATTGCCTTTTCTATAGTAAATTATTCAAAAATTCATTTTTTACTGTCGCAAATTTTAATTACGCCAGGGATTGCCTTTTCTATAGTAAATTTTGCAAAAATTAATTTTTTACTGTCTCAAATTTTAAATACGCCAGGGATTGCCTTTTCTATAGTAAATTATTCAAAAATAATTTTTTCTGTCACAAATTTTAATTACGCCAGGGATTGCCTTTTCTATAGTAAATTATTCAAAAAATAATTTTTTACTGTCTCAAATTTTAATTACGCCAGGGATTGCCTTTTCTATAGTAAATTATTCAATAAATAATTGTTTAGTGTCGCAAATTTTAATTACGCCAGGGATTGCCTTTTCTATAGTAAATTATTCAAAAAATAATTGTTTAGTGTCGCAAATTTTAATTACGCCAGGGATTGCCTTTTCTATAGTAAATTTTGCAAAAAATAATTTTTTACTGTCGCAAATTTTAATTACGCCAGGGATTGCCTTTTCTATAGTATATTTTGCAAAATTAAATTTTTACTGTCTCAAATTTTAAATACGCCAGGGATTGCCTTTTCTATAGTAAATTATTCAAAAAATAATATTTTCTGTCACAAATTTTAATTACGCCAGGGATTGCCTTTTCTATAGTAAATTATTCAAAAAATAATTTTTTACTCTCTCAAATTTTAATTACGCCAGGGATTGCCTTTTCTATAGTAAATTATTCAAAAAATAATTGTTTAATGTCGCAAATTTTAATTACGCCAGGGATTGCCTTTTCTATAGTAAATTATTAAAAAATTCATTTTTTACTGTCGCAAATTTTAATTACGCCAGGGATTGCCTTTTCTATAGTAAATTATTCAAAACTAATTTTTTACTGTCTCAAGTTTTAATTACGCCAGGGATTGCCTTTTCTATAGCAAATTATTCAAAAAATAATTTTTACTGTCGCAAATTTTAATTACGCCAGGGATTGCCTTTTCTATAGTAAATTATTCAAAAAATAATTGTTTAGTGTCGCAAATTTTAATTACGCCAGGGATTGCCTTTTCTATAGTAAATTTTGCAAAAAATAATTTTTTACTGTCGCAAATTTTAATTACGCCAGGGATTGCCTTTTCTATAGTAAATTATTCAAAAAATAATTTTTTACTGTCGCAAATTTTAATTACGCCAGGGATTGCCTTTTCTATAGTAAATTATTCAAAAAATAATTTTTTACTGTCGCAAATTTTAATTACGCCAGGGATTGCCTTTTCTATAGTAAATTATTCAAAAAATAATTGTTTAGTGTCGCAAATTTTAAATACGCCAGGGATTGCCTTTTCTATAATAAATTATTCAAAAAATAAATGTTTAGTGTCGCAAATTATAATTACGCCAGGGATTGCCTTTTCTATAGTAAATTATTCAAAAAATAATTTTATACTGTCGCAAATTTTAATTACGCCAGGGATTGCCTTTTCTATAGTAAATTTTGCAAAAAATAATTTTTACTGACGCAAATTTTAATTACGCCAGGGATTGCCTTTTGTATAGTAAATTATTCAAAAAATAATTTTATACTGTCGCAAATTTTAAATACGCCAGGGATTGCCTTTTCTATTGTAAATTATTCAAAAAATCATTTTTTACTGTCGCAAATTTTAATTACGCCAGGGATTGCCTTTTCTATAGTAAATTATTCACAAAATCATTTTTTACTGTCGCAAATTTTAATTACGCCAGGGATTGCCTTTTCTATAGTAAATTATTCAAAAATTAATTTTTTACTGTCTCAAATTTTAATTACGCCAGGGATTGCCTTTTCTATAGTAAAGTATTCTAAAAATAATTTTTTACTGTCTCAAATTTTAAATACGCCAGGGATTGCCTTTTCTATAGTAAATTATTCAAAAAATAATTGTTTAGTGTCGCGAATTTTAATTAAGCCCGGATTGCCTTTTCTATAGTAAATTATTCAAAAAATAATTTTTTATTGTCGCAAATTTTAATTACGCCAGGGATTGCCTTTTCTATAGTAAATTTTGCAAAAAATAATTTTTTACTGTCGCAAATTTTAATTACGCCAGGGATTGCCTTTTCTATAGTAAATTATTCAGAAAATAATTTTTTACTCTCTCAAATTTTAATTACGCCAGGGATTGCCTTTTCTATAGTAAATTATTCAAAAAATAATTTTTTACTGTCTCAAGTTTTAATTACGCCAGGGATTGCCTTTTCTATAGCAAATTATTCAAAAATAATTTTTACTGTCGCAAATTTTAATTACGCCAGGGATTGCCTTTTCTATAGTAAATTATTCAAAAAATAATTGTTTAGTGTCGCAAATTTTAATTACGCCAGGGATTGCCTTTTCTATAGTAAATTTTGCAAAAAATAATTTTTTACTGTCGCAAATTTTAATTACGCCAGGGATTGCCTTTTCTATAGTAAATTATTCAAAAAATAATTTTTTACTGTCGCAAATTTTAATTACGCCAGGGATTGCCTTTTCTATAGTAAATTATTCAAAAAATAATTTTTTACTGTCGCAAATTTTAATTACGCCAGGGATTGCCTTTTCTATAGTAAATTATTCAAAAAATAATTGTTTAGTGTCGCAAATTTTAAATACGCCAGGGATTGCCTTTTCTATAATAAATTATTCAAAAAATAAATGTTTAGTGTCGCAAATTATAATTACGCCAGGGATTGCCTTTTCTATAGTAAATTATTCAAAAAATAATTTTATACTGTCGCAAATTTTAATTACGCCAGGGATTGCCTTTTCTATAGTAAATTTTGCAAAAAATAATTTTTACTGACGCAAATTTTAATTACGCCAGGGATTGCCTTTTGTATAGTAAATTATTCAAAAAATAATTGTTTAGTGTCGCGAATTTTAATTAAGCCCGGGATTGCCTTTTCTATAGTAAATTATTCAAAAAATAATTTTTTATTGTCGCAAATTTTAATTACGCCAGGGATTGCCTTTTCTATAGTAAATTTTGCAAAAAATAATTTTTTACTGTCGCAAATTTTAATTACGCCAGGGATTGCCTTTTCTATAGCAAATTATTCAAAAAATAATTTTTACTGTCGCAAATTTTAATTACGCCAGGGATTGCCTTTTCTATAGTAAATTATTCAAAAAATAATTGTTTACCGTCGCAAATTTTAATTACGCCAGGGATTGCCTTTTCTATAGTAAATTATTCAAAAAATAATTTTTTACTGTCGCAAATTTTAATTACGCCAGGGATTGCCTTTTCTATAGTAAATTATTCAGAAAATAATTTTTTACTCTCTCAAATTTTAATTACGCCAGGGATTGCCTTTTCTATAGTAAATTATTCAAAAAATAATTGTTTAGTGTCGCAAATTTTAAATACGCCAGGGATTGCCTTTTCTATAATAAATTATTCAAAAAATAAATGTTTAGTGTCGCAAATTATAATTACGCCAGGGATTGCCTTTTCTATAGTAAATTATTCAAAAAATAATTTTATACTGTCGCAAATTTTAATTACGCCAGGGATTGCCTTTTCTATAGTAAATTATTCAAAAAATAATTTTTTACTGTCGCAAATTTTAATTACGCCAGGGATTGCCTTTTCTATAGTAAATTATTCAAAAAATAATTGTTTAGTGTCGCAAATTTTAAATACGCCAGGGATTGCCTTTTCTATAATAAATTATTCAAAAAATAAATGTTTAGTGTCGCAAATTATAATTACGCCAGGGATTGCCTTTTCTATAGTAAATTATTCAAAAATAATTTTATACTGTCGCAAATTTTAATTACGCCAGGGATTGCCTTTTCTATAGTAAATTTTGCAAAAAATAATTTTTACTGACGCAAATTTTAATTACGCCAGGGATTGCCTTTTGTATAGTAAATTATTCAAAAAATAATTTTATACTGTCGCAAATTTTGAATACGCCAGGGATTGCCTTTTCTATTGTAAATTATTCAAAAAATCATTTTTTACTGTCGCAAATTTTAATTACGCCAGGGATTGCCTTTTCTATAGTAAATTATTCACAAAATCATTTTTTACTGTCGCAAATTTTAATTACGCCAGGGATTGCCTTTTCTATAGTAAATTATTCAAAAAATAATTTTTTACTGTCGCAAATTTTAATTACGCCAGGGATTGCCTTTTCTATAGTAAATTATTCAAAAAATAATTGTTTAGTGTCGCAAATTTTAAATACGCCAGGGATTGCCTTTTCTATAATAAATTATTCAAAAAATAAATGTTTAGTGTCGCAAATTATAATTACGCCAGGGATTGCCTTTTCTATAGTAAATTATTCAAAAAATAATTTTATACTGTCGCAAATTTTAATTACGCCAGGGATTGCCTTTTCTATAGTAAATTTTGCAAAAAATAATTTTTACTGACGCAAATTTTAATTACGCCAGGGATTGCCTTTTGTATAGTAAATTATTCAAAAAATAATTGTTTAGTGTCGCGAATTTTAATTAAGCCCGGGATTGCCTTTTCTATAGTAAATTATTCAAAAAATAATTTTTTATTGTCGCAAATTTTAATTACGCCAGGGATTGCCTTTTCTATAGTAAATTTTGCAAAAAATAATTTTTTACTGTCGCAAATTTTAATTACGCCAGGGATTGCCTTTTCTATAGCAAATTATTCAAAAAATAATTTTTACTGTCGCAAATTTTAATTACGCCAGGGATTGCCTTTTCTATAGCAAATTATTCAAAAAATAATTTTTACTGTCGCAAATTTTAATTACGCCAGGGATTGCCTTTTCTATAGTAAATTATTCAAAAAATAATTGTTTACCGTCGCAAATTTTAATTACGCCAGGGATTGCCTTTTCTATAGTAAATTATTCAAAAAATAATTTTTTACTGTCGCAAATTTTAATTACGCCAGGGATTGCCTTTTCTATAGTAAATTATTCAGAAAATAATTTTTTACTCTCTCAAATTTTAATTACGCCAGGGATTGCCTTTTCTATAGTAAATTATTCAAAAAATAATTGTTTAGTGTCGCAAATTTTAAATACGCCAGGGATTGCCTTTTCTATAATAAATTATTCAAAAAATAAATGTTTAGTGTCGCAAATTATAATTACGCCAGGGATTGCCTTTTCTATAGTAAATTATTCAAAAAATAATTTTATACTGTCGCAAATTTTAATTACGCCAGGGATTGCCTTTTCTATAGTAAATTTTGCAAAAAATAATTTTTACTGACGCAAATTTTAATTACGCCAGGGATTGCCTTTTGTATAGTAAATTATTCAAAAAATAATTGTTTAGTGTCGCGAATTTTAATTAAGCCCGGGATTGCCTTTTCTATAGTAAATTATTCAAAAAATAATTTTTTATTGTCGCAAATTTTAATTACGCCAGGGATTGCCTTTTCTATAGTAAATTTTGCAAAAAATAATTTTTTACTGTCGCAAATTTTAATTACGCCAGGGATTGCCTTTTCTATAGCAAATTATTCAAAAAATAATTTTTACTGTCGCAAATTTTAATTACGCCAGGGATTGCCTTTTCTATAGTAAATTATTCAAAAAATAATTGTTTAGTGTCGCAAATTTTAATTACGCCAGGGATTGCCTTTTCTATAGTAAATTTTGCAAAAAATAATTTTTTACTGTCGCAAATTTTAATTACGCCAGGGATTGCCTTTTCTATAGTAAATTATTCAGAAAATAATTTTTTACTCTCTCAAATTTTAATTACGCCAGGGATTGCCTTTTCTATAGTAAATTTTGCAAAAAATAATTTTTTACTGTCGCAAATTTTAATTACGCCAGGGATTGCCTTTTCTATAGTAAATTATTCAGAAAATAATTTTTTACTCTCTCAAATTTTAATTACGCCAGGGATTGCCTTTTCTATAGTAAATTATTCAAAAAATTATTTTTTACTGTCGCAAATTTTAATTACGCCAGGGATTGCCTTTTCTATAGTAAATTATTCAAAAATTCATTTTTTACCGTCGCAAATTTTAATTACGCCAGGGATTGCCTTTTCTATAGTAAATTATTCAAAAAATAATTGTTTAGTGTCGCAAATTTTAATTACGCCAGGGATTGCCTTTTCTATAGTAAATTATTCAAAAACTAATTTTTTACTGTCTCAAGTTTTAATTACGCCAGGGATTGCCTTTTCTATAGCAAATTATTCAAAAAATAATTTTTACTGTCGCAAATTTTAATTACGCCAGGGATTGCCTTTTCTATAGTAAATTATTCAAAAAATAATTGTTTAGTGTCGCAAATTTTAATTACGCCAGGGATTGCCTTTTCTATAGTAAATTTTGCAAAAAATAATTTTTTACTGTCGCAAATTTTAATTACGCCAGGGATTGCCTTTTCTATAGTAAATTATTCAAAAAATAATTTTTTACTGTCGCAAATTTTAATTACGCCAGGGATTGCCTTTTCTATAGTAAATTATTCAAAAAATAATTTTTTACTGTCGCAAATTTTAATTACGCCAGGGATTGCCTTTTCTATAGTAAATTATTCAAAAAATAATTGTTTAGTGTCGCAAATTTTAAATACGCCAGGGATTGCCTTTTCTATAATAAATTATTCAAAAAATAAATGTTTAGTGTCGCAAATTATAATTACGCCAGGGATTGCCTTTTCTATAGTAAATTATTCAAAAAATAATTTTATACTGTCGCAAATTTTAATTACGCCAGGGATTGCCTTTTCTATAGTAAATTATTCAAAAAATAATTTTTTACTGTCGCAAATTTTAATTACGCCAGGGATTGCCTTTTCTATAGTAAATTATTCAAAAAATAATTGTTTAGTGTCGCAAATTTTAATTACGCCAGGGATTGCCTTTTCTATAGTAAATTTTGCAAAAAATAATTTTTTACTGTCGCAAATTTTAATTACGCCAGGGATTGCCTTTTCTATAGTAAATTATTCAAAAAATAATTTTTTACTGTCGCAAATTTTAATTACGCCAGGGATTGCCTTTTCTATAGTAAATTATTCAAAAAATAATTTTTTACTGTCGCAAATTTTAATTACGCCAGGGATTGCCTTTTCTATAGTAAATTATTCAAAAAATAATTGTTTAGTGTCGCAAATTTTAAATACGCCAGGGATTGCCTTTTCTATAATAAATTATTCAAAAAATAAATGTTTAGTGTCGCAAATTATAATTACGCCAGGGATTGCCTTTTCTATAGTAAATTATTCAAAAAATAATTTTATACTGTCGCAAATTTTAATTACGCCAGGGATTGCCTTTTCTATAGTAAATTTTGCAAAAAATAATTTTTACTGACGCAAATTTTAATTACGCCAGGGATTGCCTTTTGTATAGTAAATTATTCAAAAAATAATTGTTTAGTGTCGCGAATTTTAATTAAGCCCGGGATTGCCTTTTCTATAGTAAATTATTCAAAAAATAATTTTTTATTGTCGCAAATTTTAATTACGCCAGGGATTGCCTTTTCTATAGTAAATTTTGCAAAAAATAATTTTTTACTGTCGCAAATTTTAATTACGCCAGGGATTGCCTTTTCTATAGCAAATTATTCAAAAAATAATTTTTACTGTCGCAAATTTTAATTACGCCAGGGATTGCCTTTTCTATAGTAAATTATTCAAAAAATAATTGTTTAGTGTCGCAAATTTTAATTACGCCAGGGATTGCCTTTTCTATAGTAAATTTTGCAAAAAATAATTTTTTACTGTCGCAAATTTTAATTACGCCAGGGATTGCCTTTTCTATAGTAAATTATTCAGAAAATAATTTTTTACTCTCTCAAATTTTAATTACGCCAGGGATTGCCTTTTCTATAGTAAATTATTCAAAAAATAATTTTTTACTGTCGCAAATTTTAATTACGCCAGGGATTGCCTTTTCTATAGTAAATTATTCAAAAATTCATTTTTTACCGTCGCAAATTTTAATTACGCCAGGGATTGCCTTTTCTATAGTAAATTATTCAAAAAATAATTGTTTAGTGTCGCAAATTTTAATTACGCCAGGGATTGCCTTTTCTATAGTAAATTATTCAAAAACTAATTTTTTACTGTCTCAAGTTTTAATTACGCCAGGGATTGCCTTTTCTATAGCAAATTATTCAAAAAATAATTTTTACTGTCGCAAATTTTAATTACGCCAGGGATTGCCTTTTCTATAGTAAATTATTCAAAAAATAATTGTTTAGTGTCGCAAATTTTAATTACGCCAGGGATTGCCTTTTCTATAGTAAATTTTGCAAAAAATAATTTTTTACTGTCGCAAATTTTAATTACGCCAGGGATTGCCTTTTCTATAGTAAATTATTCAAAAAATAATTTTTTACTGTCGCAAATTTTAATTACGCCAGGGATTGCCTTTTCTATAGTAAATTATTCAAAAAATAATTTTTTACTGTCGCAAATTTTAATTACGCCAGGGATTGCCTTTTCTATAGTAAATTATTCAAAAAATAATTGTTTAGTGTCGCAAATTTTAAATACGCCAGGGATTGCCTTTTCTATAATAAATTATTCAAAAAATAAATGTTTAGTGTCGCAAATTATAATTACGCCAGGGATTGCCTTTTCTATAGTAAATTATTCAAAAAATAATTTTATACTGTCGCAAATTTTAATTACGCCAGGGATTGCCTTTTCTATAGTAAATTTTGCAAAAAATAATTTTTACTGACGCAAATTTTAATTACGCCAGGGATTGCCTTTTGTATAGTAAATTATTCAAAAAATAATTTTATACTGTCGCAAATTTTAAATACGCCAGGGATTGCCTTTTCTATTGTAAATTATTCAAAAAATCATTTTTTACTGTCGCAAATTTTAATTACGCCAGGGATTGCCTTTTCTATAGTAAATTATTCAAAAAATAATTTTTTACTGTCGCAAATTTTAATTACGCCAGGGATTGCCTTTTCTATAGTAAATTATTCAAAAAATAATTTTTTACTGTCGCAAATTTTAATTACGCCAGGGATTGCCTTTTCTATAGTAAATTATTCAAAAAATAATTGTTTAGTGTCGCAAATTTTAATTACGCCAGGGATTGCCTTTTCTATAGTAAATTTTGCAAAAAATAATTTTTACTGACGCAAATTTTAATTACGCCAGGGATTGCCTTTTCTATAGCAAATTATTCAAAAAATAATTTTTACTGTCGCAAATTTTAATTACGCCAGGGATTGCCTTTTCTATAGTAAATTATTCAAAAAATAATTGTTTAGTGTCGCAAATTTTAATTACGCCAGGGATTGCCTTTTCTATAGTAAATTTTGCAAAAAATAATTTTTTACTGTCGCAAATTTTAATTACGCCAGGGATTGCCTTTTCTATAGTAAATTATTCAAAAAATAATTTTTTACTGTCGCAAATTTTAATTACGCCAGGGATTGCCTTTTCTATAGTAAATTATTCAAAAAATAATTTTTTACTGTCGCAAATTTTAATTACGCCAGGGATTGCCTTTTCTATAGTAAATTATTCAAAAAATAATTGTTTAGTGTCGCAAATTTTAAATACGCCAGGGATTGCCTTTTCTATAATAAATTATTCAAAAAATAAATGTTTAGTGTCGCAAATTATAATTACGCCAGGGATTGCCTTTTCTATAGTAAATTATTCAAAAAATAATTTTATACTGTCGCAAATTTTAATTACGCCAGGGATTGCCTTTTCTATAGTAAATTTTGCAAAAAATAATTTTTACTGACGCAAATTTTAATTACGCCAGGGATTGCCTTTTGTATAGTAAATTATTCAAAAAATAATTTTATACTGTCGCAAATTTTAAATACGCCAGGGATTGCCTTTTCTATAGTAAATTATTCAAAAAATCATTTTTTACTGTCGCAAATTTTAATTACGCCAGGGATTGCCTTTTCTATAGTAAATTATTCAAAAAATAATTTTTTACTGTCGCAAATTTTAATTACGCCAGGGATTGCCTTTTCTATAGTAAATTATTCAAAAAATAATTGTTTAGTGTCGCAAATTTTAAATACGCCAGGGATTGCCTTTTCTATAATAAATTATTCAAAAAATAAATGTTTAGTGTCGCAAATTATAATTACGCCAGGGATTGCCTTTTCTATAGTAAATTATTCAAAAAATAATTTTATACTGTCGCAAATTTTAATTACGCCAGGGATTGCCTTTTCTATAGTAAATTTTGCAAAAAATAATTTTTACTGACGCAAATTTTAATTACGCCAGGGATTGCCTTTTGTATAGTAAATTATTCAAAAAATAATTTTATACTGTCGCAAATTTTAAATACGCCAGGGATTGCCTTTTCTATTGTAAATTATTCAAAAAATCATTTTTTACTGTCGCAAATTTTAATTACGCCAGGGATTGCCTTTTCTATAGTAAATTATTCAAAAAATAATTGTTTAGTGTCGCAAATTTTAATTACGCCAGGGATTGCCTTTTCTATAGTAAATTTTGCAAAAAATAATTTTTTACTGTCGCAAATTTTAATTACGCCAGGGATTGCCTTTTCTATAGTAAATTATTCAAAAAATAATTTTTTACTGTCGCAAATTTTAATTACGCCAGGGATTGCCTTTTCTATAGTAAATTATTCAAAAAATAATTTTTTACTGTCGCAAATTTTAATTACGCCAGGGATTGCCTTTTCTATAGTAAATTATTCAAAAAATAATTGTTTAGTGTCGCAAATTTTAAATACGCCAGGGATTGCCTTTTCTATAATAAATTATTCAAAAAATAAATGTTTAGTGTCGCAAATTATAATTACGCCAGGGATTGCCTTTTCTATAGTAAATTATTCAAAAAATAATTTTATACTGTCGCAAATTTTAATTACGCCAGGGATTGCCTTTTCTATAGTAAATTTTGCAAAAAATAATTTTTACTGACGCAAATTTTAATTACGCCAGGGATTGCCTTTTGTATAGTAAATTATTCAAAAAATAATTTTATACTGCCGCAAATTTTAAATACGCCAGGGATTGCCTTTTCTATTGTAAATTATTCAAAAAATCATTTTTTACTGTCGCAAATTTTAATTACGCCAGGGATTGCCTTTTCTATAGTAAATTATTCACAAAATCATTTTTTACTGTCGCAAATTTTAATTACGCCAGGGATTGCCTTTTCTATAGTAAATTATTCAAAAATTAATTTTTTACTGTCTCAAATTTTAATTACGCCAGGGATTGCCTTTTCTATAGTAAAGTATTCTAAAAATAATTTTTTACTGTCTCAAATTTTAAATACGCCAGGGATTGCCTTTTCTATAGTAAATTATTCAAAAAATAATTGTTTAGTGTCGCGAATTTTAATTAAGCCCGGGATTGCCTTTTCTATAGTAAATTATTCAAAAAATAATTTTTTATTGTCGCAAATTTTAATTACGCCAGGGATTGCCTTTTCTATAGTAAATTTTGCAAAAAATAATTTTTTACTGTCGCAAATTTTAATTACGCCAGGGATTGCCTTTTCTATAGTAAATTATTCAGAAAATAATTTTTTACTCTCTCAAATTTTAATTACGCCAGGGATTGCCTTTTCTATAGTAAATTATTCAAAAAATAATTTTTTACTGTCGCAAATTTTAATTACGCCAGGGATTGCCTTTTCTATAGTAAATTATTCAAAAATTCATTTTTTACCGTCGCAAATTTTAATTACGCCAGGGATTGCCTTTTCTATAGTAAATTATTCAAAAAATAATTGTTTAGTGTCGCAAATTTTAATTACGCCAGGGATTGCCTTTTCTATAGTAAATTTTGCAAAAAATAATTTTTTACTGTCGCAAATTTTAATTACGCCAGGGATTGCCTTTTCTATAGTAAATTATTCAAAAAATAATTTTTTACTGTCGCAAATTTTAATTACGCCAGGGATTGCCTTTTCTATAGTAAATTATTCAAAAAATAATTTTTTACTGTCGCAAATTTTAATTACGCCAGGGATTGCCTTTTCTATAGTAAATTATTTAAAAAATAATTGTTTAGTGTCTCAAGTTTTAATTACGCCAGGGATTGCCTTTTCTATAGCAAATTATTCAAAAAATAATTTTTACTGTCGCAAATTTTAATTACGCCAGGGATTGCCTTTTCTATAGTAAATTATTCAAAAAATAATTGTTTAGTGTCGCAAATTTTAATTACGCCAGGGATTGCCTTTTCTATAGTAAATTTTGCAAAAAATAATTTTTTACTGTCGCAAATTTTAATTACGCCAGGGATTGCCTTTTCTATAGTAAATTATTCAAAAAATAATTTTTTACTGTCGCAAATTTTAATTACGCCAGGGATTGCCTTTTCTATAGTAAATTATTCAAAAAATAATTTTTTACTGTCGCAAATTTTAATTACGCCAGGGATTGCCTTTTCTATAGTAAATTATTCAAAAAATAATTGTTTAGTGTCGCAAATTTTAAATACGCCAGGGATTGCCTTTTCTATAATAAATTATTCAAAAAATAAATGTTTAGTGTCGCAAATTATAATTACGCCAGGGATTGCCTTTTCTATAGTAAATTATTCAAAAAATAATTTTATACTGTCGCAAATTTTAATTACGCCAGGGATTGCCTTTTCTATAGTAAATTTTGCAAAAAATAATTTTTACTGACGCAAATTTTAATTACGCCAGGGATTGCCTTTTGTATAGTAAATTATTCAAAAAATAATTTTATACTGTCGCAAATTTTAAATACGCCAGGGATTGCCTTTTCTATTGTAAATTATTCAAAAAATCATTTTTTACTGTCGCAAATTTTAATTACGCCAGGGATTGCCTTTTCTATAGTAAATTATTCAAAAAATAATTTTTTACTGTCGCAAATTTTAATTACGCCAGGGATTGCCTTTTCTATAGTAAATTATTCAAAAAATAATTTTTTACTGTCGCAAATTTTAATTACGCCAGGGATTGCCTTTTCTATAGTAAATTATTCAAAAAATAATTGTTTAGTGTCGCAAATTTTAATTACGCCAGGGATTGCCTTTTCTATAGTAAATTTTGCAAAAAATAATTTTTACTGACGCAAATTTTAATTACGCCAGGGATTGCCTTTTCTATAGCAAATTATTCAAAAAATAATTTTTACTGTCGCAAATTTTAATTACGCCAGGGATTGCCTTTTCTATAGTAAATTATTCAAAAAATAATTGTTTAGTGTCGCAAATTTTAATTACGCCAGGGATTGCCTTTTCTATAGTAAATTTTGCAAAAAATAATTTTTTACTGTCGCAAATTTTAATTACGCCAGGGATTGCCTTTTCTATAGTAAATTATTCAAAAAATAATTTTTTACTGTCGCAAATTTTAAATACGCCAGGGATTGCCTTTTCTATAGTAAATTATTCAAAAAATAATTGTTTAGTGTCGCGAATTTTAATTAAGCCCGGGATTGCCTTTTCTATAGTAAATTATTCAAAAAATAATTTTTTACTGTCGCAAATTTTAATTACGCCAGGGATTGCCTTTTCTATAGTAAATTATTCAAAAAATAATTTTTTACTGTCGCAAATTTTAATTACGCCAGGGATTGCCTTTTCTATAGTAAATTATTCAAAAAATAATTGTTTAGTGTCGCAAATTTTAATTACGCCAGGGATTGCCTTTTCTATTGTAAATTATTCAAAAAATCATTTTTTACTGTCGCAAATTTTAATTACGCCAGGGATTGCCTTTTCTATAGTAAATTATTCAAAAAATAATTTTTTACTGTCGCAAATTTTAATTACGCCAGGGATTGCCTTTTCTATAGTAAATTATTCAAAAAATAATTTTTTACTGTCGCAAATTTTAATTACGCCAGGGATTGCCTTTTCTATAGTAAATTATTCAAAAAATAATTGTTTAGTGTCGCAAATTTTAATTACGCCAGGGATTGCCTTTTCTATAGTAAATTTTGCAAAAAATAATTTTTTACTGTCGCAAATTTTAATTACGCCAGGGATTGCCTTTTCTATAGTAAATTATTCAAAAAATAATTGTTTAGTGTCGCAAATTTTAAATACGCCAGGGATTGCCTTTTCTATAATAAATTATTCAAAAAATAAATGTTTAGTGTCGCAAATTATAATTACGCCAGGGATTGCCTTTTCTATAGTAAATTATTCAAAAAATAATTTTATACTGTCGCAAATTTTAATTACGCCAGGGATTGCCTTTTCTATAGTAAATTTTGCAAAAAATAATTTTTACTGACGCAAATTTTAATTACGCCAGGGATTGCCTTTTGTATAGTAAATTATTCAAAAAATAATTTTATACTGTCGCAAATTTTAAATACGCCAGGGATTGCCTTTTCTATTGTAAATTATTCAAAAAATCATTTTTTACTGTCGCAAATTTTAATTACGCCAGGGATTGCCTTTTCTATAGTAAATTATTCACAAAATCATTTTTTACTGTCGCAAATTTTAATTACGCCAGGGATTGCCTTTTCTATAGTAAATTATTCAAAAATTAATTTTTTACTGTCTCAAATTTTAATTATGCCAGGGATTGCCTTTTCTATAGTAAAGTATTCTAAAAATAATTTTTTACTGTCTCAAATTTTAAATACGCCAGGGATTGCCTTTTCTATAGTAAATTATTCAAAAAATAATTGTTTAGTGTCGCGAATTTTAATTAAGCCCGGGATTGCCTTTTCTATAGTAAATTATTCACAAAATCATTTTTTACTGTCGCAAATTTTAATTACGCCAGGGATTGCCTTTTCTATAGTAAATTATTCAAAAAATAATTTTTTACTGTCGCAAATTTTAATTACGCCAGGGATTGCCTTTTCTATAGTAAATTATTCAAAAAATAATTTTTTACTGTCGCAAATTTTAATTACGCCAGGGATTGCCTTTTCTATAGTAAATTTTGCAAAAAATAATTTTTACTGACGCAAATTTTAATTACGCCAGGGATTGCCTTTTGTATAGTAAATTATTCAAAAAATAATTTTATACTGTCGCAAATTTTAAATACGCCAGGGATTGCCTTTTCTATTGTAAATTATTCAAAAAATCATTTTTTACTGTCGCAAATTTTAATTACGCCAGGGATTGCCTTTTCTATAGTAAATTATTCACAAAATCATTTTTTACTGTCGCAAATTTTAATTACGCCAGGGATTGCCTTTTCTATAGTAAATTATTCAAAAAATAATTTTTTACTGTCGCAAATTTTAATTACGCCAGGGATTGCCTTTTCTATAGTAAATTATTCAAAAAATAATTTTTTACTGTCGCAAATTTTAATTACGCCAGGGATTGCCTTTTCTATAGTAAATTATTCAAAAAATAATTGTTTAGTGTCGCAAATTTTAAATACGCCAGGGATTGCCTTTTCTATAATAAATTATTCAAAAAATAAATGTTTAGTGTCGCAAATTATAATTACGCCAGGGATTGCCTTTTCTATAGTAAATTATTCAAAAAATAATTTTATACTGTCGCAAATTTTAATTACGCCAGGGATTGCCTTTTCTATAGTAAATTTTGCAAAAAATAATTTTTACTGACGCAAATTTTAATTACGCCAGGGATTGCCTTTTGTATAGTAAATTATTCAATAAATAATTTTATACTGTCGCAAATTTTAAATACGCCAGGGATTGCCTTTTCTATTGTAAATTATTCAAAAAATCATTTTTTACTGTCGCAAATTTTAATTACGCCAGGGATTGCCTTTTCTATAGTAAATTATTCAAAAAATAATTTTTTACTGTCGCAAATTTTAATTACGCCAGGGATTGCCTTTTCTATAGTAAATTATTCAAAAAATAATTTTTTACTGTCGCAAATTTTAATTACGCCAGGGATTGCCTTTTCTATAGTAAATTATTCAAAAAATAATTGTTTAGTGTCGCAAATTTTAATTACGCCAGGGATTGCCTTTTCTATAGTAAATTTTGCAAAAAATAATTTTTACTGACGCAAATTTTAATTACGCCAGGGATTGCCTTTTCTATAGCAAATTATTCAAAAAATAATTTTTACTGTCGCAAATTTTAATTACGCCAGGGATTGCCTTTTCTATAGTAAATTATTCAAAAAATAATTGTTTAGTGTCGCAAATTTTAATTACGCCAGGGATTGCCTTTTCTATAGTAAATTTTGCAAAAAATAATTTTTTACTGTCGCAAATTTTAATTACGCCAGGGATTGCCTTTTCTATAGTAAATTATTCAAAAAATAATTTTTTACTGTCGCAAATTTTAATTACGCCAGGGATTGCCTTTTCTATAGTAAATTATTCAAAAAATAATTTTTTACTGTCGCAAATTTTAATTACGCCAGGGATTGCCTTTTCTATAGTAAATTATTCAAAAAATAATTGTTTAGTGTCGCAAATTTTAAATACGCCAGGGATTGCCTTTTCTATAATAAATTATTCAAAAAATAAATGTTTAGTGTCGCAAATTATAATTACGCCAGGGATTGCCTTTTCTATAGTAAATTATTCAAAAAATAATTTTATACTGTCGCAAATTTTAATTACGCCAGGGATTGCCTTTTCTATAGTAAATTTTGCAAAAAATAATTTTTACTGACGCAAATTTTAATTACGCCAGGGATTGCCTTTTGTATAGTAAATTATTCAAAAAATAATTTTATACTGTCGCAAATTTTAAATACGCCAGGGATTGCCTTTTCTATTGTAAATTATTCAAAAAATCATTTTTTACGGTCGCAAATTTTAATTACGCCAGGGATTGCCTTTTCTATAGTAAATTATTCACAAAATCATTTTTTACTGTCGCAAATTTTAATTACGCCAGGGATTGCCTTTTCTATAGTAAATTATTCAAAAATTAATTTTTTACTGTCTCAAATTTTAATTACGCCAGGGATTGCCTTTTCTATAGTAAAGTATTCTAAAAATAATTTTTTACTGTCTCAAATTTTAAATACGCCAGGGATTGCCTTTTCTATAGTAAATTATTCAAAAAATAATTGTTTAGTGTCGCGAATTTTAATTAAGCCCGGGATTGCCTTTTCTATAGTAAATTATTCAAAAAATAATTTTTTATTGTCGCAAATTTTAATTACGCCAGGGATTGCCTTTTCTATAGTAAATTTTGCAAAAAATAATTTTTTACTGTCGCAAATTTTAATTACGCCAGGGATTGCCTTTTCTATAGTAAATTATTCAGAAAATAATTTTTTACTCTCTCAAATTTTAATTACGCCAGGGATTGCCTTTTCTATAGTAAATTATTCAAAAAATAATTTTTTACTGTCGCAAATTTTAATTACGCCAGGGATTGCCTTTTCTATAGTAAATTATTCAAAAATTCATTTTTTACCGTCGCAAATTTTAATTACGCCAGGGATTGCCTTTTCTATAGTAAATTATTCAAAAAATAATTGTTTAGTGTCGCAAATTTTAATTACGCCAGGGATTGCCTTTTCTATAGTAAATTTTGCAAAAAATAATTTTTTACTGTCGCAAATTTTAATTACGCCAGGGATTGCCTTTTCTATAGTAAATTATTCAAAAAATAATTTTTTACTGTCGCAAATTTTAATTACGCCAGGGATTGCCTTTTCTATAGTAAATTATTCAAAAAATAATTTTTTACTGTCGCAAATTTTAATTACGCCAGGGATTGCCTTTTCTATAGTAAATTATTCAAAAAATAATTGTTTAGTGTCTCAAGTTTTAATTACGCCAGGGATTGCCTTTTCTATAGCAAATTATTCAAAAAATAATTTTTACTGTCGCAAATTTTAATTACGCCAGGGATTGCCTTTTCTATAGTAAATTATTCAAAAAATAATTGTTTAGTGTCGCAAATTTTAATTACGCCAGGGATTGCCTTTTCTATAGTAAATTTTGCAAAAAATAATTTTTTACTGTCGCAAATTTTAATTACGCCAGGGATTGCCTTTTCTATAGTAAATTATTCAAAAAATAATTTTTTACTGTCGCAAATTTTAATTACGCCAGGGATTGCCTTTTCTATAGTAAATTATTCAAAAAATAATTTTTTACTGTCGCAAATTTTAATTACGCCAGGGATTGCCTTTTCTATAGTAAATTATTCAAAAAATAATTGTTTAGTGTCGCAAATTTTAAATACGCCAGGGATTGCCTTTTCTATAATAAATTATTCAAAAAATAAATGTTTAGTGTCGCAAATTATAATTACGCCAGGGATTGCCTTTTCTATAGTAAATTATTCAAAAAATAATTTTATACTGTCGCAAATTTTAATTACGCCAGGGATTGCCTTTTCTATAGTAAATTTTGCAAAAAATAATTTTTACTGACGCAAATTTTAATTACGCCAGGGATTGCCTTTTGTATAGTAAATTATTCAAAAAATAATTTTATACTGTCGCAAATTTTAAATACGCCAGGGATTGCCTTTTCTATTGTAAATTATTCAAAAAATCATTTTTTACTGTCGCAAATTTTAATTACGCCAGGGATTGCCTTTTCTATAGTAAATTATTCAAAAAATAATTTTTTACTGTCGCAAATTTTAATTACGCCAGGGATTGCCTTTTCTATAGTAAATTATTCAAAAAATAATTTTTTACTGTCGCAAATTTTAATTACGCCAGGGATTGCCTTTTCTATAGTAAATTATTCAAAAAATAATTGTTTAGTGTCGCAAATTTTAATTACGCCAGGGATTGCTTTTTCTATAGTAAATTTTGCAAAAAATAATTTTTACTGACGCAAATTTTAATTACGCCAGGGATTGCCTTTTCTATAGCAAATTATTCAAAAAATAATTTTTACTGTCGCAAATTTTAATTACGCCAGGGATTGCCTTTTCTATAGTAAATTATTCAAAAAATAATTGTTTAGTGTCGCAAATTTTAATTACGCCAGGGATTGCCTTTTCTATAGTAAATTTTGCAAAAAATAATTTTTTACTGTCGCAAATTTTAATTACGCCAGGGATTGCCTTTTCTATAGTAAATTATTCAAAAAATAATTTTTTACTGTCGCAAATTTTAATTACGCCAGGGATTGCCTTTTCTATAGTAAATTATTCAAAAAATAATTTTTTACTGTCGCAAATTTTAATTACGCCAGGGATTGCCTTTTCTATAGTAAATTATTCAAAAAATAATTGTTTAGTGTCGCAAATTTTAAATACGCCAGGGATTGCCTTTTCTATAATAAATTATTCAAAAAATAAATGTTTAGTGTCGCAAATTATAATTACGCCAGGGATTGCCTTTTCTATAGTAAATTATTCAAAAAATAATTTTATACTGTCGCAAATTTTAATTACGCCAGGGATTGCCTTTTCTATAGTAAATTTTGCAAAAAATAATTTTTACTGACGCAAATTTTAATTACGCCAGGGATTGCCTTTTGTATAGTAAATTATTCAAAAAATAATTTTATACTGTCGCAAATTTTAAATACGCCAGGGATTGCCTTTTCTATAGTAAATTATTCAAAAAATCATTTTTTACTGTCGCAAATTTTAATTACGCCAGGGATTGCCTTTTCTATAGTAAATTATTCAAAAAATAATTTTTTACTGTCGCAAATTTTAATTACGCCAGGGATTGCCTTTTCTATAGTAAATTATTCAAAAAATAATTGTTTAGTGTCGCAAATTTTAAATACGCCAGGGATTGCCTTTTCTATAATAAATTATTCAAAAAATAAATGTTTAGTGTCGCAAATTATAATTACGCCAGGGATTGCCTTTTCTATAGTAAATTATTCAAAAAATAATTTTATACTGTCGCAAATTTTAATTACGCCAGGGATTGCCTTTTCTATAGTAAATTTTGCAAAAAATAATTTTTACTGACGCAAATTTTAATTACGCCAGGGATTGCCTTTTGTATAGTAAATTATTCAAAAAATAATTTTATACTGTCGCAAATTTTAAATACGCCAGGGATTGCCTTTTCTATTGTAAATTATTCAAAAAATCATTTTTTACTGTCGCAAATTTTAATTACGCCAGGGATTGCCTTTTCTATAGTAAATTATTCAAAAAATAATTGTTTAGTGTCGCAAATTTTAATTACGCCAGGGATTGCCTTTTCTATAGTAAATTTTGCAAAAAATAATTTTTTACTGTCGCAAATTTTAATTACGCCAGGGATTGCCTTTTCTATAGTAAATTATTCAAAAAATAATTTTTTACTGTCGCAAATTTTAATTACGCCAGGGATTGCCTTTTCTATAGTAAATTATTCAAAAAATAATTTTTTACTGTCGCAAATTTTAATTACGCCAGGGATTGCCTTTTCTATAGTAAATTATTCAAAAAATAATTGTTTAGTGTCGCAAATTTTAAATACGCCAGGGATTGCCTTTTCTATAATAAATTATTCAAAAAATAAATGTTTAGTGTCGCAAATTATAATTACGCCAGGGATTGCCTTTTCTATAGTAAATTATTCAAAAAATAATTTTATACTGTCGCAAATTTTAATTACGCCAGGGATTGCCTTTTCTATAGTAAATTTTGCAAAAAATAATTTTTACTGACGCAAATTTTAATTACGCCAGGGATTGCCTTTTGTATAGTAAATTATTCAAAAAATAATTTTATACTGTCGCAAATTTTAAATACGCCAGGGATTGCCTTTTCTATTGTAAATTATTCAAAAAATCATTTTTTACTGTCGCAAATTTTAATTACGCCAGGGATTGCCTTTTCTATAGTAAATTATTCACAAAATCATTTTTTACTGTCGCAAATTTTAATTACGCCAGGGATTGCCTTTTCTATAGTAAATTATTCAAAAATTAATTTTTTACTGTCTCAAATTTTAATTACGCCAGGGATTGCCTTTTCTATAGTAAAGTATTCTAAAAATAATTTTTTACTGTCTCAAATTTTAAATACGCCAGGGATTGCCTTTTCTATAGTAAATTATTCAAAAAATAATTGTTTAGTGTCGCGAATTTTAATTAAGCCCGGGATTGCCTTTTCTATAGTAAATTATTCAAAAAATAATTTTTTATTGTCGCAAATTTTAATTACGCCAGGGATTGCCTTTTCTATAGTAAATTTTGCAAAAAATAATTTTTTACTGTCGCAAATTTTAATTACGCCAGGGATTGCCTTTTCTATAGTAAATTATTCAGAAAATAATTTTTTACTCTCTCAAATTTTAATTACGCCAGGGATTGCCTTTTCTATAGTAAATTATTCAAAAAATAATTTTTTACTGTCGCAAATTTTAATTACGCCAGGGATTGCCTTTTCTATAGTAAATTATTCAAAAATTCATTTTTTACCGTCGCAAATTTTAATTACGCCAGGGATTGCCTTTTCTATAGTAAATTATTCAAAAAATAATTGTTTAGTGTCGCAAATTTTAATTACGCCAGGGATTGCCTTTTCTAGAGTAAATTATTCAAAAAATAATTTTTTACTGTCTCAAATTTTAAGTACGCCAGGGATTGCCTTTTCTATAGTAAATTATTCAAAAAATAATTTTTTACTGTCGCAAATTTTAATTACGCCAGGGATTGCCTTTTCTATAGTAAATTATTCAAAAATTCATTTTTTACTGTCGAAAATTTTAATTATGCCAGGGATTGCCTTTTCTATAGTAAATTATTCAAAAAATAATTTTTTACTGTCGCAAATTTTAATTACGCCAGGGATTGCCTTTTCTATAGTAAATAATTCAAAAATTCATTTTTTACTGTCTCAAATTTTAATTACGCCAGGGATTGCCTTTTCTATAGTAAATGTTGCAAAAAATAATTTTTTACTGTCGCAAATTTTAATTACGCCAGGGATTGCCTTTTCTATAGTAAATTTTGCAAAAATTAATTTTTTACTGTCTCATATTTTAAATACGCCAGGGATTGCCTTTTCTATAGTAAATTATTCAAAAAATAATTTTTTCTGTCACAAATTTTAAATACGCCAGGGATTGCCTTTTCTATAGTAAATTTTGCAAAAAATAATTTTTTACTGTCGCAAATTTTAATTACGCCAGGGATTGCCTTTTCTATAGTAAATTATTCAAAAAATAATTTTTTACTGTCGCAAATTTTAATTACGCCAGGGATTGCCTTTTCTATAGTAAATTATTCAAAAATTCATTTTTTACTGTCGCAAATTTTAATTACGCCAGGGATTGCCTTTTCTATAGTAAATTATTCAAAAAATAATTTTTTACTGTCGCAAATAATTGTTTAGTGTCGCAAATTTTAATTACGCCAGGGATTGCCTTTTCTATAGTAAATTATTCAAAAATTCATTTTTTACTGTCGCAAAGTTTAGTTACGCCAGGGATTGCCTTTTCTATAGTAAATTATTCAAAAATTCATTTTTTACTGTCGCAAATTTTAATTACGCCAGGGATTGCCTTTTCTATAGTAAATTTTGCAAAAATTAATTTTTTACTGTCTCAAATTTTAAATACGCCAGGGATTGCCTTTTCTATAGTAAATTATTCAAAAAATAATTTTTTCTGTCACAAATTTTAATTACGCCAGGGATTGCCTTTTCTATAGTAAATTATTCAAAAAATAATTTTTTACTGTCTCAAATTTTAATTACGCCAGGGATTGCCTTTTCTATAGTAAATTATTCAATAAATAATTGTTTAGTGTCGCAAATTTTAATTACGCCAGGGATTGCCTTTTCTATAGTAAATTATTCAAAAAATAATTGTTTAGTGTCGCAAATTTTAATTACGCCAGGGATTGCCTTTTCTATAGTAAATTTTGCAAAAAATAATTTTTTACTGTCGCAAATTTTAATTACGCCAGGGATTGCCTTTTCTATAGTATATTTTGCAAAAATTAATTTTTACTGTCTCAAATTTTAAATACGCCAGGGATTGCCTTTTCTATAGTAAATTATTCAAAAAATAATTTTTTCTGTCACAAATTTTAATTACGCCAGGGATTGCCTTTTCTATAGTAAATTATTCAAAAAATAATTTTTTACTCTCTCAAATTTTAATTACGCCAGGGATTGCCTTTTCTATAGTAAATTATTCAAAAAATAATTGTTTAATTTCGCAAATTTTAATTACGCCAGGGATTGCCTTTTCTATAGTAAATTATTAAAAAATTCATTTTTTACTGTCGCAAATTTTAATTACGCCAGGGATTGCCTTTTCTATAGTAAATTATTCAAAAACTAATTTTTTACTGTCTCAAGTTTTAATTACGCCAGGGATTGCCTTTTCTATAGCAAATTATTCAAAAAAAAATTTTTAACTGTCGCAAATTTTAATTACGCCAGGGATTGCCTTTTCTATAGTAAATTATTCAAAAAATAATTGTTTAGTGTCGCAAATTTTAATTACGCCAGGGATTGCCTTTTCTATAGTAAATTTTGCAAAAAATAATTTTTTACTGTCGCAAATTTTAATTACGCCAGGGATTGCCTTTTCTATAGTAAATTATTCAAAAAATAATTTTTTACTGTCGCAAATTTTAATTACGCCAGGGATTGCCTTTTCTATAGTAAATTATTCAAAAAATAATTTTTTACTGTCGCAAATTTTAATTACGCCAGGGATTGCCTTTTCTATAGTAAATTATTCAAAAAATAATTGTTTAGTGTCGCAAATTTTAAATACGCCAGGGATTGCCTTTTCTATAATAAATTATTCAAAAAATAAATGTTTAGTGTCGCAAATTATAATTACGCCAGGGATTGCCTTTTCTATAGTAAATTATTCAAAAAATAATTTTATACTGTCGCAAATTTTAATTACGCCAGGGATTGCCTTTTCTATAGTAAATTTTGCAAAAAATAATTTTTACTGACGCAAATTTTAATTACGCCAGGGATTGCCTTTTGTATAGTAAATTATTCAAAAAATAATTTTATACTGTCGCAAATTTTAAATACGCCAGGGATTGCCTTTTCTATTGTAAATTATTCAAAAAATCATTTTTTACTGTCGCAAATTTTAATTACGCCAGGGATTGCCTTTTCTATAGTAAATTATTCACAAAATCATTTTTTACTGTCGCAAATTTTAATTACGCCAGGGATTGCCTTTTCTATAGTAAATTATTCAAAAATTAATTTTTTACTGTCTCAAATTTTAATTACGCCAGGGATTGCCTTTTCTATAGTAAAGTATTCTAGAAATAATTTTTTACTGTCTCAAATTTTAAATACGCCAGGGATTGCCTTTTCTATAGTAAATTATTCAAAAAATAATTGTTTAGTGTCGCGAATTTTAATTAAGCCCGGGATTGCCTTTTCTATAGTAAATTATTCAAAAAATAATTTTTTATTGTCGCAAATTTTAATTACGCCAGGGATTGCCTTTTCTATAGTAAATTTTGCAAAAAATAATTTTTTACTGTCGCAAATTTTAATTACGCCAGGGATTGCCTTTTCTATAGTAAATTATTCAGAAAATAATTTTTTACTCTCTCAAATTTTAATTACGCCAGGGATTGCCTTTTCTATAGTAAATTATTCAAAAAATAATTTTTTACTGTCGCAAATTTTAATTACGCCAGGGATTGCCTTTTCTATAGTAAATTATTCAAAAATTCATTTTTTACCGTCGCAAATTTTAATTACGCCAGGGATTGCCTTTTCTATAGTAAATTATTCAAAAAATAATTGTTTAGTGTCGCAAATTTTAATTACGCCAGGGATTGCCTTTTCTAGAGTAAATTATTCAAAAAATAATTTTTTACTGTCTCAAATTTTAAGTACGCCAGGGATTGCCTTTTCTATAGTAAATTATTCAAAAAATAATTTTTTACTGTCGCAAATTTTAATTACGCCAGGGATTGCCTTTTCTATAGTAAATTATTCAAAAATTCATTTTTTACTGTCGAAAATTTTAATTATGCCAGGGATTGCCTTTTCTATAGTAAATTATTCAAAAAATAATTTTTTACTGTCGCAAATTTTAATTACGCCAGGGATTGCCTTTTCTATAGTAAATAATTCAAAAATTCATTTTTTACTGTCTCAAATTTTAATTACGCCAGGGATTGCCTTTTCTATAGTAAATGTTGCAAAAAATAATTTTTTACTGTCGCAAATTTTAATTACGCCAGGGATTGCCTTTTCTATAGTAAATTTTGCAAAAATTAATTTTTTACTGTCTCAAATTTTAAATACGCCAGGGATTGCCTTTTCTATAGTAAATTATTCAAAAAATAATTTTTTCTGTCACAAATTTTAAATACGCCAGGGATTGCCTTTTCTATAGTAAATTTTGCAAAAAATAATTTTTTACTGTCGCAAATTTTAATTACGCCAGGGATTGCCTTTTCTATAGTAAATTATTCAAAAAATAATTTTTTACTATCGCAAATTTTAATTACGCCAGGGATTGCCTTTTCTATAGTAAATTATTCAAAAATTCATTTTTTATTGTCGCAAATTTTAATTACGCCAGGGATTGCCTTTTCTATAGTAAATTATTCAAAAAATAATTTTTTACTGTCGCAAATAATTGTTTAGTGTCGCAAATTTTAATTACGCCAGGGATTGCCTTTTCTATAGTAAATTATTCAAAAATTCATTTTTTACTGTCGCAAAGTTTAGTTACGCCAGGGATTGCCTTTTCTATAGTAAATTATTCAAAAATTCATTTTTTACTGTCGCAAATTTTAATTACGCCAGGGATTGCCTTTTCTATAGTAAATTATTCAAAAAATAATTTTTTACTGTCGCAAATTTTAATTACGCCAGGGATTGCCTTTTCTATAGTAAATTATTCAAAAATTAATTTTTTACTGTCTCAAATTTTAAATACGCCAGGGATTGCCTTTTCTATAGTAAATTTTGCAAAAAATAATTTTATACTGTCGCAAAATTTTAATTACGCCAGGGATTGCCTTTTCTATAGTAAATTATTCAAAAAATAATTTTTTACTGTCTCAAATTTTAATTACGCCAGGGATTGCCTTTTCTATAGTAAATTATTCAAAAAATAATTTTTTACTGTCGCAAATTTTAATTACGCCAGGGATTGCCTTTTCTATAGTAAATTATTCAAAAATTAATTTTTTACTGTCTCAAATTTTAAATACGCCAGGGATTGCCTTTTCTATAGTAAATTTTGCAAAAAATAATTTTATACTGTCGCAAATTTTAATTACGCCAGGGATTGCCTTTTCTATAGTAAATTATTCAAAAAATAATTTTTTACTGTCTCAAATTTTAATTACGCCAGGGAGTGCCTTTTCTATAGTAAATTATTCGAAAAATAATTTTTTACTGTCGCAAATTTTAATTACGCCAGGGATTGCCTTTTCTATAGTAAATTATTCAAAAATTAATTTTTTACTGTCGCAAATTATAATTACGCCAGGGATTGCCTTTTCTATAGTAAATTATTCAAAAATTCATTTTTTACTGTCGCAAATTATAATTACGCCAGGGATTGCCTTTTCTATAGTAAATTATTCAAAAATTAATTTTTTACTGTCGCAAATTTTAATTACGACAGGGATTGCCTTTTCTATAGTAAATTTTGCAAAACATAATTTTTTACTGTCTCAAATTTTAAATACGCCAGGGATTGCCTTTTCTATATTAAATTATTCAAAAAATAATTTTTTCTGTCACAAATTTTAATTACGCCAGGGATTGCCTTTTCTATAGTAAATTATTCAAAAAATAATTTTTTACTGTCTCAAATTTTAATTACGCCAGGGATTGCCTTTTCTATAGTAAATTTTGCAAAAATTAATTTTTTACTGTCTCAAATTTTAAATACGCCAGGGATTGCCTTTTCTATAGTAAATTATTCAAAAAATAATTTTTTCTGTCACAAATTTTAATTACGCCAGGGATTGCCTTTTCTATAGTAAATTATTCAAAAAAGAATTTTTTACTGTCTCAAATTTTAATTACGCCAGGGATTGCCTTTTCTATAGTAAATTATTCAAAAAATAATTGTTTAATGTCGCAAATTTTAATTACGCCAGGGATTGCCTTTTCTATAGTAAATTATTCAAAAATTCATTTTTTACTGTCGCAAATTTTAATTACGCCAGGGATTGCCTTTTCTATAGTAAATTATTCAAAAATTAATTTTTTACTGTCTCAAATTTTAAATACGCCAGGGATTGCCTTTTCTATAGTAAATTTTGCAAAAAATAATTTTATACTGTCGCAAATTTTAATTACGCCAGGGATTGCCTTTTCTATAGTAAATTATTCAAAAAATAATTTTTTACTGTCTCAAATTTTAATTACGCCAGGGATTGCCTTTTCTATAGTAAATTATTCAAAAAATAATTTTTTACTGTCGCAAATTTTAATTACGCCAGGGATTGCCTTTTCTATAGTAAATTATTCAAAAATTAATTTTTTACTGTCTCAAATTTTAAATACGCCAGGGATTGCCTTTTCTATAGTAAATTTTGCAAAAAATAATTTTATACTGTCGCAAATTTTAATTACGCCAGGGATTGCCTTTTCTATAGTAAATTATTCAAAAAATAATTTTTTACTTTCTCAAATTTTAATTACGCCAGGGATTGCCTTTTCTATAGTAAATTATTCGAAAAATAATTTTTTACTGTCGCAAATTTTAATTACGCCAGGGATTGCCTTTTCTATAGTAAATTATTCAAAAATTAATTTTTTACTGTCGCAAATTATAATTACGCCAGGGATTGCCTTTTCTATAGTAAATTATTCAAAAATTCATTTTTTACTGTCGCAAATTATAATTACGCCAGGGATTGCCTTTTCTATAGTAAATTATTCAAAAATTAATTTTTTACTGTCGCAAATTTTAATTACGACAGGGATTGCCTTTTCTATAGTAAATTTTGCAAAACATAATTTTTTACTGTCTCAAATTTTAAATACGCCAGGGATTGCCTTTTCTATATTAAATTATTCAAAAAATAATTTTTTCTGTCACAAATTTTAATTACGCCAGGGATTGCCTTTTCTATAGTAAATTATTCAAAAAATAATTTTTTACTGTCTCAAATTTTAATTACCTTTTCTATAGTAAATTTTGCAAAAAATAATTTTTTACTGTCGCAAATTTTAATTACGCCAGGGATTGCCTTTTCTATATTAAATTATTCAAAAAATAATTTTTTCTGTCTCAAATTTTAAATACGCCAGGGATTGCCTTTTCTATATTAAATTATTCAAAAAATAATTTTTTCTGTCACAAATTTTAATTACGCCAGGGATTGCCTTTTCTATAGTAAATTATTCAAAAAATAATTTTTTACTGTCTCAAATTTTAATTACGCCAGGGATTGCCTTTTCTATAGTAAATTATTCAAAAATTCATTTTTTACTGTCGCAAATTATAATTACGCCAGGGATTGCCTTTTCTATAGTAAATTATTCAAAAATTCATTTTTTACTGTCTCAAATTTTAATTACGCCAGGGATTGCCTTTTCTATAGTAAATTTTGCAAAAAATAATTTTTTACTGTCTCAAATTTTAATTACGCCAGGGATTGCCTTTTCTATAGTAAATTATTCAAAAAATAATTTTTTACTGTCGCAAATTTTAATTACGCCAGGGATTGCCTTTTCTATAGTAAATTATTCAAAAAATAATTTTTTACTGTTGCAAATTTTAATTACGCCAGGGATTGCCTTTTCTATAGTAAATTATTCAAAAATTCATTTTACACTGTCGCAAATTATAATTACGCCAGGGATTGCCTTTTGTATAGTAAATTATTCAAAAATTCATTTTTTACTGTCGCAAATTTTAAATACGCCAGGGATTGCCTTTTCTATAGTAAATTATTCAAAAAATAATTTTTTCTGTCGCAAATTTTAATTACGCCAGGGATTGCCTTTTCTATAGTAAATTTTGCAAAAAAATAGTTTTTTACTGTCTCAAATTTTAATTACGCCAGGGATTGCCTTTTCTATAGTAAATTTTGCAAAAAATAATTTTTTACTGTCGCAAATTTTAATTACGCCAAGGATTGCGTTTTCTATAGTAAATTTTGCAAAAAATAATATTTTACTGTCGCAAATTTTAATTACGCCAGGGATTGCCTTTTCTATAGTAAATTTTGCAAAAAATAATTTTTTACTGTCGCAAATTTTAATTACGCCAAGGATTGCCTTTTCTATAGTAAATTATTCAAAAAATAATTGTTTAGTTTCGCAAATTTTAAATACGCCAGGGATTGCCTTTTCTATAGTAAATTATTAAAAAAATAATTTTTTACTGTCTCAAATTTTAATTACGCCAGGGATTGCCTTTTCTGTAGTAAATTATTCAAAAATTCATTTTTTACTGTCGCAAATTTTAATTACGCCAGGGATTGCCTTTTCTATAGTAAATTATTCAAAAATTAATTTTTTACTGCCTCAAATTTTAATTACGCCAGGGATTGCCTTTTCTATAGTAAATTATTCAAAAATTCATTTTTTACTGTCGCAAATTTTAATTACGCCAGGGATTGCCTTTTCTATAGTAAATTTTGCAAAAAATAATTTTTTACTGTCTCAAATTTTAATTACGCCAGGGATTGCCTTTTCTATAGTAAATTATTCAAAAAATAATTTTTTACTGTCGCAAATTTTAAATACGCCAGGGATTGCCTTTTCTATAGTAAATTATTCAAAAAATAATTATTTACTGTCGCAAATTTTAATTACGCCAGGGATTGCCTTTTCTATAGTAAATTATTCAAAAATTCATTTTTTACTGTCGCAAATTTTAAATACGCCAGGGATTGCCTTTCTATAGTAAATTATTCAAAAAATAATTTTTTCTGTCGCAAATTTTAATTACGCCAGGGATTGCCTTTTCTATAGTAAATTTTGCAAAAAAATAATTTTTTACTGTCTCAAATTTTAATTACGCCAGGGATTGCCTTTTCTATAGTAAATTTTGCAAAAAATAATTTTTTACTGTCGCAAATTTTAATTACGCCAGGGATTGCGTTTTCTATAGTAAATTTTGCAAAAAATAATTTTTTACTGTCGCAAATTTTAATTACGCCAGGGATTGCCTTTCTATAGTAAATTTTGCAAAAAATAATTTTTTACTGTCGCAAATTTTAATTACGCCAGGGATTGCCTTTTCTATAGTAAATTATTCAAAAAATAATTGTTTAGTGTCGCAAATTTTAATTACGCCAGGGATTGCCTTTTCTATAGTAAATTATTCAAAAAATAATTTTTTACTGTCTCAAATTTTAATTACGCCAGGGATTGCCTTTTCTATAGTAAATTATTCAAAAATTCATTTTTTACTGTCGCAAATTATAATTACGCCAGGGATTGCCTTTTCTATAGTAAATTATTCAAAAATTCATTTTTTGCTGTCTCAAATTTTAATTACGCCAGGGATTGCCTTTTCTATAGTAAATTATTCAAAAATTAATTTTTTACTGTCTCAAATTTTAATTACGCCAGGGATTGCCTTTTCTATAGTAAATTTTGCAAAAAATAATTTTTTACTGTCTCAAATTTTAATTACGCCAGGGATTGCCTTTTCTATAGTAAATTTTGCAAAAAATAATTTTTTACTGTCGCAAATTTTAATTACGCCAGGGATTGCCTTTTCTATAGTAAATTATTCAAAAAATAATTTTTTACTGTCGCAAATTTTAATTACGCCAGGGATTGCCTTTTCTATAGTAAATTATTCAAAAAATAATTTTTTAGTGTCGCAAATTTTAATTACGCCAGGGATTGCCTTTTCTATAGTAAATTATTCAAAAAATAATTTTTTACTGTCTCAAATTTTAATTACGCCAGGGATTGCCTTTTCTATAGTAAATTATTCAAAAATTCATTTTTTACTGTCGCAAATTATAATTACGCCAGGGATTGCCTTTTCTATAGTAAATTATTCAAAAATTCATTTTTTACTGTCTCAAATTTTAATTACGCCAGGGATTGCCTTTTCTATAGTAAATTATTCAAAAATTAATTTTTTACTGTCTCAAATTTTAATTACGCCAGGGATTGCCTTTTCTATAGTAAATTTTGCAAAAAATAATTTTTTACTGTCGCTAATTATAATTACGCCAGGGATTGCCTTTTCTATAGTAAATTATTCAAAAAATAATTTTTTACTGTTGCAAATTTTAAATACGCCAGGGATTGCCTTTTCTATAGTAAATTTTGCAAAAAATAA